>QPGU01000117.1:0-27914 GCA_004135705.1 Alloteropsis semialata | reverse complement strand
GGACTCCTCCAGACTCTCCCTCACTCTCTCTCTATTTCTACTCTGGATATGAGGAGGGCTTCGCCTTGGATCTTCACTTCTGCTCGATGATGATTAGCCCTGCCCCGAGTTCAGCTATTTATAGCTTGGAGAGGCGGTTTGGAGTCGGTTTGCAGCGGTTGAGGCGGTCCGGAGATGGGCCCAGGTCGGCCGACTAGGGGGGATCGGCCGACCATCAGATTCACCGACGTTGATGATACACGGCACGGATGAACTCCTGGTGGCGGTTGACAGTTGCTGGTGAAGGCGGTGGCGATTTGGGCGCGCGGCTCGGCCCCACTTCATCAGTGTCACTCTCCAGTGGGTCCTTTGGTCGGTTTCCGGTGGGTAATAGCGAAGATGTGTCAGTTGAGTTAGGGATGTGGGCCCATGAATCCATGTGCTTGCCACGTGGTCCAATCCCAACTCTTCATTTCCACCGTCTTGATCTCAACGTGCCTGATCGCTCCTGAGTGTGCTTCTTGTTGGTGGGCTGAAGATGGACCTCACCGGGCCTGGACCCAGGTCGGCCGACCAGGGAAGGTCGGGCGACCTGGCCCTAAGCCCATTTTAGCTCTTCTTTTGCCACTTTATTCCTGTAAGCACATATGCACCAAAACTCATGGAATTCGTTAGTAAACAACCCTATGCCTATTTGTTTTATCATGTTTTATATCTTTGTTGGCAGTAATAAGTTGTCATTAAGAATCGCCAACAACGCTGGGATTTGATTGAGCTCGTCTTGAACATCCGACATCCTTTGCGGACTTCCTCCAGCCTCTTGAGCAGTTCTGCCTCTATGCCTTGAAGGGTTTTGATCCGATCTTGGAGTTGTTTGGGCTTGGCCTCCAATGCCTTGATCTGAGCCTGGATTGTTTTTAGATCGGTCTTACCATCGTCGCATTGTTTGATCAAGTCTTGTTGGGCAAGCCTGTCCGATATCCTGCGGCATGCAGCAAAGATTTGGGGCTGATGTCCTTCGATGAATGCCGCAGGAATAATGACGCTTTCTAACTCCGATGGCAATCGACCCTTCAAGTCTTTGAAGATTTGACGAACTGGCTCTGCGTCCTCGACTAAGATTACTATGCTCTTGTTCAAATGGTCAAGCATATCTTTGAGCTTCAACTTAACTTCATCGGAGATAGCTGAGGAGCTTTGGGCAGAACTGATTTCTTCTTCTCCGATGGCAGCATCTAGATCGAATGATGTGAAGCTCATGGCTGGAGAGTCCTGTGCCTGAAACAAAATGTCAAATAAACAGGGGTTATTGAAATAATATATTGAATGCAAGTCTGAATCAGTTCCAGTTTAAATTGCCCTTCCTGGATGTAATCGGGGATTACTTGAGGCCTGGGAGTGTCTGCGCCAGAAGTTTCTATGCGAGGCTGGGCCGGTTCAATCGGAGGGGTTGGCAGTGTTGTTGATGTCTCGGCGAGGGTGCTTTTACGCGTATAAAACATGTATCATGAGCTAGAGCGAATATCTTCCTACGACTAACGCTTGAGCGATTCCTCTACTACCAAAGCGAGGGAGGGAAGAGCGTATGTTTCGGATTTTCTAGTTGTATACCACCAACTCGTATATGTAGTGGTTTCTCTCGCCGCCATCCTCTTCATTTCCTGCTGATAGCATTGGGAACAAAGCCAAGCTCAGAGAAGAGCTTTAAACCAGGATTACCCCAAATCCTACGCCCTCTGGGGGCACGGGCCAGGGATCTCTGATTGAGTGGTTGTGGCTGGGTCCATGACTTGTGCTGGAGCAGGTTCTAGTTGAGGAATCGGATCCTCAATGACTGGCTGAGAGGCAGGAATCTGAAATCGGAATCGGTCAGCTTAAGTATATTTTGGTTCGAAGAATCTAGGTTAAATTATATTTACCTGTTGGACCGATTTGTCTTGGGTTGCCGCTAGTTGAGATTTAGGCAAAGTAATATTTGTTTGCTGAAGGAAGAAGTGGTATAATTATGACCGATTCATTTTTGAAATAAGAATGAAAGGATATTGGGCCAGATTATTACCGATACTGCCTCGAGGAGCAATCGGGCCGCTTCTCACTACAACACATACTGCCTTCTGTGACGAATACCCCGTGACATCGGAACTAATCGTCGTTATGGCAGTCTAATTTGTGACGTTTTATATTGAGCACTACTATTTTGTGACGGAAATAAGGTGTTCGTCGCTATGACCATCCCAAAATCGTCACAAATGATTACAATTTTATATCGTGACGATTTTTTATTTCATCATAAAGTGACACCAAGAAACGTTACAAATTTATGACAAATTGACAAAAATTAGTTCGTCATAAATTTATTTTCAAAAGAAGTAGAGAGTGGTCCCTCACATCATTTTTCTCTTAGCAATAAAATAATAAAACTATTTTCAAAATTAACCTTGCATAAACATTAACCCACCATATGTTACATTTGTTTGTTTCTAGATCCTGAGCAATCCAAATATCAAAATCATCTTTTGTACTTTTTTTTGTGGGTCCCATAGGTCATGTTAAAACTACTAACTTTTGAATTTTTTGAAACTTTTTATCAAACTAATGTGTTGTCCTAGTACCATTTCATACCCTTCTCGAATTCTTTTTGGTAAAATGAGGGAAAAAATGATTAAAATCCTTGGTGAAAAATTGATAAAAAAGGAAAAAAATGATGGCCGAACAGGCTTTGAACATTGGTCTCAGGGATTAAAGTCACGAGCTTTGCCACTAAGTTAGACTAACTCCAACAGCACAGGCAAAACGCTACCCAAATGCAAAATGGGTGCGCCACAGTGCTTTTGGGTACCGAAATACCCCTCCAACGGAGTACCCAAATTAAAGACGCAATTTGCGTCGGAGTCCAATGGGAGCGCAAAAATGCCTCCGTCTCTCTCCTTGACCCAAATCGGCTACGCCCTCCACCGCTCCCCCGCGAGGAGCAGCTCCAGCGCGAGGCCGAGCGCCGCCGCGAGTCGGACCTCCGCCTCGCCGCGCTCCGCCGCAACCGCGGCCTCGTCCAGCCGGAGTCGCCCACCGCCGCTCCCCCGCCTCCACGCGACGGCAGTGGTCGCGGCTGACGAGACGGACTCGACGGCCGAGAACACGGCAGAGGAGGCCGAGGCGATGGCGGCCACGGCCTCGGCGAGCACGCCGGACATCTCGATCTCGGCGACGCTGGCGGCGGATCCAACGAGCTGCGGGAACTTGGCGGCGCCGCGCACGGACGAGGCGAGGCGCGCGAGGTCCTTCTCGGCCTGGCGCTGCGCCCGGACCGCGGACGAGAGCCTCGCGGCGTCGCGCCTCCGGAGCGCGGCCTGGACCTCGGCGGCGTGGCGCTTGAGCTCCACGACGGCCTCCTGGAAGGCGCCGTGGGCGTCGGCCAGGACGAGGAAGCCGTCGAGGAGGCAGTCAACGGTGGCGGCGCCGTTCTGAAGAGCGGCGCGCGCCTCGGGGAGGAGGAGGAGCTCGGCGAGCGCGGCGTGGAGCGCGTCGAGGTGGGCGAGGCCCGAGGAGGGCGCGCTGGGGTCGGCGGCCCAGGCGCGGACGGCGCGGGTGGTGTTCTGGAAGTGGGCGACCAGCGGGTGCGCGCGGCAGGACGGGAGGCTGATGGAGCGGACGTGGCGCGCCGCAGCGGCGCGGGGCCTGGAGGACCTCGCCGGGCTGAGCGGGAAGGAGATGGAGCGGTCGAAGCTGGGCGCCATTGTTTGGTAGCTGCTGGAGGCCATCGCGGACACCTGGCTCGCCATGCCCTTCCGTGCCCCCTGCCTGGCCTCCGGCGGCGCGTGGGGAGGAGATCGGGGGGAGAGGAGACTGCTTTTTGCGTCGGCTGTTGGAGAACGGAAGTTTTGGGTGCTCAATCTGTTTCCTGTGCGTGGCCTTTTTTGCTGAAAATGGGTCTTGTTTTTAGGCGGTGTTGTTGGAGATAGTCTCAGAGGGGGAGGATGCGCAAGGCATATCCGAGTTGTGTTCTCAAAAAAAAAAGGCGTATCCGAGTTTTTCGATCTCGGTCTATCTCAGGGCTCCGGGAACATATTGACCAGGGAAACGTGATTCATAGAACGCCGCCTCCAGTCCTCCTCCCACACAGCAGGCGAGAGGGAGAGAAATGCATTTATGGCTATGGGGTCGAAGTACCTTCATCCCGCGGCGCAAGGTGGGGCGGGGGAGGCTTCAACGAGTGCCAGGCCGGCGCCGGCGGGACAAGAGAAGCAGTTGAAGCGGCCACCCCAACTGGAGCCACCGGAGGACGCGAGGGTGGCGAAGAAGATGACTCGCCTGCCAATGACGAAGGATCAGATCGACATACTGAGGAGATTGGCAGGTAAGAAAGAGCTCTCCATGATCACTAGTGGTACCTACAAGTTTGGCTGCCGTATGGTAGGAGATGGATCCCAGCATAAGCTGGTGGAGGAGGTCTTCCTCAAGACAATGAAGTCCGTCAAGGAAGCAGCCGCCAATTATATAAAGGAGTACGATGCCAAGGGCTATGTCGAAGAGGAAGAGGAACCGGACGACCATGAGCTTTCTTATCTTAAGCCCTTTATGAAGCAAGGACGATAGGACGAGGACTGATCCTATTTGCTCATTCCACCTCAGGATGATCGGATGAGAACAGATCCTACCTACCATACTCTATTTGCTCATTCCACTTCCACCTAAGCTATTCTATATTCAGTTATCATCTTTCTATTTCATTTAAGCTTATCCACTAATGTAATTGACGACTCATGTAAACATTAGCTGGTTTCTACTTTGTAGCCACTCAGCTGAGCAACTACTTGAGCACATGAACATATATCTGTTGCTCTCATGCTCTGCCTGCCTGACTGGTAGACACCCTGTGCAAGCAAAGTGGCTTGTTCCGCTGCTCGATGCTCTCTCCTTTCAGTTCTTTTAGTCGATGGGTCATGCTGCAATCGATCTGAAGGTGAAGAACTATGCATTAATGCATGCAGAAGAGTTGAGCAGCATAGATGGTTGGATCAGGTAACAAATATGCATCCAATTGAACTGGGCTAAATTGGCATTCAGGCTGGATCGAATCATCATGTTTTGCTTTTTGCCGTTTGCCAGTTTTGAATTGGTAGGAAATTCAGATCGGTTGGTTTATCCCACACTACATTTTTTTTACTACGTTTGTGCGTGTTTAATTCAGAACATCAGCGTGGTTCGTTAACGGTGTATTTGGTTGGGAGTCAAAAAGGGACGGGATGGGATCGTCCCTGTTTTAAGGGACGGGACGGTCGTGGAACAAGCATAGCTTAGTTGGTTAGGTTTCTTGTGGTGGAACCTGCCCACCCAGGTTCGAGTCTCCGACTCGGCACGGGTGTCACATTTTCCTGGATTTATTCCAGGATTTAACCGGCGCTTTTCTTTCAGTGGTAGGCGACGTGCCCGTCGATAGCGAGGCGCCTGTGGTGACTTCGTCAATCTCAAGATCGGAACAGCCGGCCCAGTCTCACGGAGATGCTCATAGGGGTAGGGTTTGCGTGCGTGTATTCATAGGGGTGAGTGTGCGTGCGTGTGTGAGTGTCTGCGTTTGTACTGGTCTTTCTCAAAAAAAAAAGGGACGAGACGGTCCCGGCATGTGTTTAGTTGGAGGGACGGGACAATCCTAGTTTTATGTCTGGTTGGAGTCACGAGGCATTTTATCCTGTTAGCAGTGAGCCCACATGCCATTCCCACTAACCCACAGGGCCCACATGTCATGTGCTAAGGAAAAAGTCAGGTAGGCCATGGAATTCTGGGCGCCGGCAGGGAGAGCCACCGCCGCGAGCACCAGGCGAAGCGTCTGGCCGTCCCGACCTGGCCCTGCCTCCGGTGTGGAGGGCCCCGCGAGCTCCAGGTGGGGCGGCCGCACGAGCGCTGGGCGGGGCCACCGCCGCTGCGAGCGTCGGCCCGGGTCGCCGCTGCCCGGCCCACCTCGCCGAGCCGCCGAGCTCCGGTCGGGGCGGTCAGGGCCGCCGCCGAGTGCCCGCGACGTGCCTTCGGCCACCGCTCGCCGCACCACAGATGGGCCGCCCCTGACCTGCCCCTGCCTCCGGCCGCCGGTTCGACTCCGACAGCTCCGGCGACAAGGCCCCGGCGGACGCCTCCAGACGACCTGCGCCTCCGGACCACCTGCGCCGCCAGAATCCGAGAGCGAGGGCGGGGAGGACGATAGCGGCGAGGATGAGGGCGAGCGTCGGGCCGTAAGCCACCGTGCGCTGCCGAGCTCCGCCTCGCCTACCCGCGGGGGGCTTGGATACTTGGATGCGTCGAGCTGCTCACGCGCCCCCACAGCCGATTCGAATTTCGAAACCACGGGACGCCCCCACGAGCAAACAGAAAGGAAAGACGTTGGACGGACGCAGCCGACCGTTGCTGCGGGCGGCGTCCCGGCCCCACAAGCCAGTCACACAAGGCCTCGCCCACGCCACTTGACTTGACCCCAGCGAGGGCGGAGCGCAGCGCAATCGCAATCGTGTCGCGTCGCGTCCGCCCACAGATCTCACCGATGGGCTGTGGCGACAGAGACATCGTGACGGCGGCGATGACGCGGCAGCCTTGGCGCCGCCGCCACGGATGGCAGCTCCCCCTCCACCCGCTCCAGGTCCGTCCCGCCTCCGCCGAGCTCTCGGCTGCTCCCTTCCTCCCGTTGGCGTCCTGAGAACGAAGCTCACGTTGCCTTCGGTTTTTTCTCTCGCGTGCGTGCGTGTGCAGCTCGTGGCCGCGGCGGTGTTCGCGCTCCTCGTCGCCGCGTTCTACGTCGTCCTGGGACCCTACGTCGGCAGCACCCTCGCCGGGAACATCCTCCTCGCCGCATTCTCCTTCTCGGTACGCGCATCTCAGCCTCGCCTTCGATCGACGACTCAGGTTCTGCTTCGACCACGACCGTCGTGCTTCTGATGCTGAATCCCGGATCTGTTCCGCTTCAGGCCGTGGCGGCGGCGGCGCTCTACGTGCGCTGCACGGCGGTGGACCCGTCCGACCGGACGGAGGCGAAGAAGGACAAGCGGAAGCGGCAGCTCGCGCGGGGCGGCGTCGCGGGGAGGCTGCCGCGGCTGCGGTACGGGTACATCCTGTGGCGGTACGCGGTGCGGGTGTTGCGGCGGGTGGAGGCGCGGGTCACCAACCGATGGGTGCGGAGGACCTACCTCGAGCAGTGGAACAACAGCGTGCAGGTCGACCCCATGCTCCCCTTCGCCTTCACCAGCCTTGACGACATCGTCTCGCCCTGCGCCGCCGCGGACGGCCACGACATCTCCTTCTGCCCCATCTGCGACTGCGAGGTATTGGCTTCCGTTCTTCCCTCTGCACTTCGGAAGCAATATTGCTCTGTTCGTTTGAGAAAAAGTAGCAGCAACAATCCTCCCAGTGACTTGAATTAGTAGTATAAAATTCGCATAGATCGAGTGACTTATAACCCCCCACCAATGTATGTGAAACTGGAATACTGGATAGATTGGAATTTGGTTCCTAGTTACTAGGATTGCTTTGATTGGACATTTGCGATAATTGCGCAACTGTCTAAATGGGATTGAAACTACTCTACAGGTTAAATTGCGCAGCAAGCACTGCAAAACCTGTGAGCGCTGTGTCGATGGATTTGATCACCACTGCAGGGTATCTACCAAAACTAGCATTTCATTGAATCCCCAGATCATGAATTGAATTGATTTCCACTCTCAGAATCCAAAGTGAATTATTTTTTTATGCTTTGTTTGGCACAGTGGCTGAACAATTGCATTGGAAGAAGGAACTACGCAACGTTTATTCTGCTCATCTTCTTTGTCCTGTTGATGGTGGGTGCAAACTTCTTCAATATTCTTTTTCAAGTTTCTGTTCAACTGTGCATATGCAAGATTTCATTGGGTTTGCTAACTACTAGTTCTCTTATGATCAGCTTGTTATCGAGGGAGGAACAGCAATTGCGATCTTCGTTCGCTGCTTTGTCGACAGCAAAGGAGTCAAAACGGAAATGGAGCACAGACTGCACATCAGGCTCCCAAAAGGAGCTCATGCCGCATTGTCTGTAAGTAATCAAGATACAACATGGAATCAGGCATGATTTCAGTATTTAGCAAGTTCCATGTCTAACATTTGAATCAAAATTGCTCCATAGATGGTGTTTGTCATCTTCACATTTTACTGTACCGCAGCTCTGGGTCAGCTCTTCTTTTTCCACATAGTCCTTATCAGAAAGGTATGTAGCTTGTATTGCTAGTAAATTGTTCAGCAATGGGCTCATCCATGTCAATGGTTCAATATCTGTATTACATGCTAAGTGTTCAGAATCGCTGTATAATCTCCCTTTGAGAAAGAAAATTGAAGGTAATTGAACATGATTCCTTGCAGGGGATGAGGACCTATGACTACATTCTCGCGATGAGAGGAGCAGCATTTGATCCATTCGAAGACTCAGATTCTGACGAGAGCATCGACTTCGACTCGCCAGAGAAGCCATCTTTCCTGTCAAGGGTTTTTTGCAGAAAAACTGAAGTGAATGAAGTAAGAGGCAACAAATTGCTGCTCTATTGTACTAGTATCACTCAGAGGGTGACAAATTGCTGCTCAGTAGCAGCAGCAGCATCAGTCTATGTCATTTGATAACAAAGTCCATTTCAAATTCAACGCAGAGTTCCCGGAAGCTGTCTATCAGGATTGAGAGCGATAAGATGGACGCATCAGGAAGGAAGAATGACATCCAGATCAACCCATGGACGTTGATCAAGATGAGCAAGGAGAAAGCAATGGCAGCCAGTGAGCGTGCACGCGAGCAGATTAGAAAGAAGCTACCAACATCACCGATGAAACCACTGCCGGTGGAGACCAAGCGTGGCCCTCTGAATCCAGAGAGAAAACACATGACAACTGGCAAGGAGATCGTGTCGGTTTTCAACAAGAGCTGGCTATCAGGATCTCCGACAACAATGGGGATCTCGAGCCCAAGGAGGCGCTTCTCAGGGTCTTCATCTCCGAAGCCCCAGCGGTACTGGAGCAACTTCGACCAGAGGCTGGCCGAGGTGTCGAGGGAGCTGGAGACCCACATCTCCAAGCAGGTGCTGTGCTCGGTCGTCATGAAGGGCGTCGAGGACCAAGGCTCTTGGTCCGCTGTTTAGTTGAGCAAGTTTCAACTATTTATTGAGTCACATCAAATGTGGTGCCACTAATTAAGAATATTAAACATAGATTATTGACAAATCCTATTTCACAACACCTGGGTAAATTCTCGAGACGAATCTATTGAGCCTATTTAGGCCATAATTACATTATGTGGTGCTACAATAAACAATCTCTAATGATAGATTAATTAGGTTTAATAGATTAATCTCGTGATTTCTCGTCCATCTGTGTAATTAGTTTTATCATGTTTAGTCCTTCTAATTAGCATCCTCAAATTTGATGTGACATTTTCGGCAAGTTTCCACTCCCAACTAAATAAGGCCTTAGAAAGGATGCTTTATATTTTATATATCAAAATGTTTTGGTTCTTGGTCTCCGAGAAAGGTGTGCTGTGCTTGCTTAGCCCGCTGCACACATTTTTCTCATTGATGCTAGTGGTGTATACAAAGGTATATCTTGTTGCTGCTGTTTCTGCACCGATCTCTGAACATCTCTACAGCGATGTGGTGTTTGTTTTTCCATGAGTATTTATCACTTCACGTGTTGGAGAGAACAGACAAGCGCAGAGGTACCCTGAACATAAGTGGTAACCTCTTCTCAACTCAAGGCTCGCAACGAATTGTTTTTGTTCATTCACTATGGATGCAAAAATTGAAGGGGCACAAAAAACCTGATAATTAAGAAAGCGATTGAACATACAAAACCAAAAGAGAAGGAAAAAATAACTAAAATCGTTTACTTAGCATCTGGTTTCATTTGATCTTTTGTAGCCAGAGTGAATCAGACAATTGGTCCAAATCTTCTACTGCAAGAAAAAGAGCAAGGGAGGTTGCCATCCAGAGCAGATTTCATGAAGCCTATTGCTACACTGCAAAACATCAGATTGCAGACAACTAAGGATCCTTCTCTGCTGGAGCATCTAGGCCATCTTAGATGGCGAGTTTTGGTGATAAATGACAATACCATCTATGTGACTAACATGTGCTATGAAGGTTTTATTCTATATATGTTTAAGTCACATGGAGAGTATGAAAGGAGGCCCCTCAATTGGACGCAAATCGGATATCTCATGAAGGCTTAGGACTTTTCTAGATCCGAGTGTCACAAGGAGATGAAGGACACTTGGTTTAGTTAGGTTTTCTAGCTTTCTAGATAGACCGTACTATTAAGGGGGGTCAATGAGTTAGTAGCTTGATCAAAGCTAGGCTTATGCTTGAGTTAGATGCACACATACCAAAACCTAGCCCAAAACATCCCAAACATATCCTAGATCAAGTTTGAAGCCAAGCCAAAACTCAAAGCACTTGAATTGGACGAGTTTTGATTATTCAGAGAGCGGCGTATGATACGCCGCCAACGGAGTACAATTCAAGAAGTATACGGCGCATGAAGGAACCACCACGGCATATGATACGCCGGTACTGTGCGTTCACGGGGCGGATCATACGGCGTGCTACATCATGAAGATGTTCAAGTGAACCAAGGACGCCGTATTATACGCCGATCACGGCGTAGTATCGGCGTACGTGTTACACAGTGAGCATGTCAAGACGGTTTCGAGGAAAGCAAGCGCCGCATTATACGCCGGTCACGGCGTATATGTTTTGGCTGAGTCAGCAGATGAAAAGTGGCTTGTGACCGTTGGAGTTTATGCACGCCGTATGATACGCCATGTGTACTTTGTGTACCGGCATATTATACGCTGTTCATAAGTAGCCGTTAGAAAAGTGATTCGACCGTTTGAATAGTGGACGCCGTATTATATGCCGGTTGACTTTTGTGCACGGCGTATCATACGCCGCTCACGGTTTTCAGGGGAGTTGTTGAGTAACGGCTAGTTCTTTGTGTCTAGCCTATATATAACCCCTTGGTCGATTCCATGGCTGCTCTTTGGACCTCTTACCACCTGATACACCCCTTGAGAGTTGCAAGGAGCCACTTGAGTGAATAGTGAAGATCTTGAGTGAGTTTGAGCTAGTTCATCCACTTAGTGTGCATCTAGCTTGAGCTTGGGTTTAGTCTTTGATCAAGTGAAGTCTTGGAGGCCTGTTACCCTTGGTGTTTGACGGCACCTAGCCGGTCTTGGTGATTGGAGGAGTTCTTGGTGAGCTCTTGGAGATTGTGGGAGCCCCAAGATACAAGCTTGTACACGGTTCTTGAAGCCCACCGTTCCGGAGATGGAGAAAGGGTATTCTTAGTGGAGCGCTTGGTTCTTAGTGGATCAAGACGGAGCAATACTCTTAGTGAGTGCTCCAATGTGGACTAGGGGGAGCGTCAACTCCTCGATACCACGTGAAAAAATTCAGTTGTCTTCGTGCCCGTTCTCTTTACATTCTCGCATTTCCTTTCAAGCATTTACTTTCTTGTGGTTGCTAGTTCTTGCTTGTTTAGTTTTCTTGTTTAGTATAGGGTTGGCATTCCTTTGAACTATAGGTTTGGGCAACACTAGCATGATAGGCTAGGAAATTGCTTTTCATAGTTTTGAAAAAGTCCCAATTCACCCTCCCCTCTTGGGCCAACGATCCTTTCAGGGTGGTGCCATTAAAGGTAGCAATGACAGTGTGATACTGACGAACCTTTCTGCTACACCACAAAACATCAGACTACAGACACCCAGGAACCCTCTGCTGGAAAGGAGAGGTAGATCATTTTTTTCTCTCTTCTGTTCATAGGTCAACCACAATTTTTTTTGCAATGCATGTTCAGTAAACTGGTATCAAACTTGCAGTTGAGGCGGTAAGTCAATTGCTTGCAAGATTCATCCACAAGGCCACTCCAGCAAGATTGATGCGCCGAACTTACTCCTCAAATGATTACTATCAAACTGTGGGTGCAATAGATGCTACAAGTGATTGGAGCTTTCCCAAAGTCCGTGAAGAAGGCGATGAAGGAAATGGTCAGGACTGGCAGACTGATGGCACGCCTTGCATATCCTCAGGTATTTACCGGAACAGCCTGAAATGCATGTGTTGACGCAGAATTCGGCCAACACACGAGAGCGCTAAATCGCGCAGCACGTAGCATGAACTGCTCGCAGCTTCCCTGCACAGACCGGTCAGACCGGTCTGGGATACCGGTTAGACCGGTCTCCTCCAGAGAAATCGGGAGCGATCCCTAAGAACGCCACCCGGAAGGATTCGTCAGGGTAGACGCACGTAGGGGTGCTCTAGAGTCGGCAGGCCACCTAGGACGCCTTCAAACGTCGTGGAGACGAAGGAAGAACAGCAAGTTGGGGTTTGAAAAGCTAGGGTTAAAGAATACAAAAAAGTAAAGGCAAAAATAGTAGATTTGATTGAATCGATTGGGTGTGTCCTCAATCGGCCGAATCCCCTTATATTTATAGGGAGGGTAGGGCTTGTCCCGCAAGGAAACCAAGTTACAACTCGTTACAATCTCGGAATCCTAAACCTAGTCGAATTACAAGGGCAGACCGGTCTGACCGGTCCCCAAACCGGTCAGACCGGTCTGGGCTCGGATTTTCCTTTTTGCGCCAATCCTCCGTCTTGCTTCTTGCACTGACTCTTGCGGTCCTCCTGAGTCTCAAGCACCGCAATAAGCGATCAAAACTCGGACCAATTGATGTGATCTTCAAAGCACCGAACCATCCGGACCGGTCTGCCTCGGCCTGTGCCAATTTCGGTTGTCAACATATGCCCCCCTATTTTTTGGTAAAGCTTGCGTACCAAAAAACATATCAGTACCAAAATTGTCACCTGAGGACGATGTTTTAACAGAACTCATCAGCCATTATAATTTCTAAGAGCGATATCCAAATATCGGCCACGTACCATTTTATGCCTCTTGCCAAACACTTGCATAATACCTTTTCAAATACCTTCCATTCAATGCCTTAGGCAAACGTTCTCCTTGCAGCGTCTCCACCATATAGGAATTCCCGCCATTGATCTTGAATACTCGATATGGACCTTCCCAACTTGGAGACCACTTGCCGAACTTATTATCTCTAGTACCAAGTGGCAATATTGTCTTCCATACTAGATCACCAACCTGAAAAGTCTTTTCTTTAACCTTCTTGTTGTATGCTCTAGCAACTCGGATCTTGTCTTTCTCAATTTCCTTGAGAGCTTGTAAACGCTTATCGGTCACTTCATCAATGTTATCCATCATTAAGTCATAATATTCACCAACCGAAAGCTTATTTTGTTTAGCAAGCCTATAAGCGTCCAGATTTACCTCAACGGGCAAAACGGCCTCTTGACCATAAACAAGCTCAAAATGAGTGACCTTGGTAGCACCATGTCTAGATATGCGATGAGCCCATAAAGCTTCAGACAAAACTTCATGCCACCTTCGGGGATGTTCCTCTATCTTCTTCTTGATCAACTTTATCAAAGTTTTGTTACTAGACTCGGCCTGACCATTGGCCTGAGCATAGTATGGAGATGAATTGAGCAATTTGATCTTATACATATCGGCAAAGACTCGCACTTCTTTAGACATAAAAGAAGTACCTTGATCCATAGTTAAAGTTTGTGGAATGCCGAATCTGTGAATAATATGCTCAGTAATAAACTCAATTACCTCCTTATGGGTCATATTCTTGAGAGGAACAGTTTCGGTCCATTTAGTGAAGTAATCCGTAGCAACCAACACGAAGCGATGACCCTTTGAAGAAGGATGTATTTCTCCAATAAAATCCAATCCCCATCCTCGAAAAGGCCATGGTTTAATGATAGGATGAAGTAATGCAGCAGGTACCATCTGAATATTACAAAATTTCTGACACTCTTCACATCCTTTGTAGTAACGAAAACAATCGGCCATCATAGTAGGCCAATAGAAGGCAGCTCTCCTAAGCAACCACTTCATCTTAGGAGCCGATTGATGCGTTCCACAAATTCCTTCATGAACTTCACCCATGGCCACTCTAGCTTGATCAGCACCCAAGCATTTAAGCAACAAATCATCGGCGGTGCGACGATGCAACTCATCATCAACCAAAGTATATTTGAAAGCCAAACGCCGAATCTTCCTGTCTGTTCCAGAACTAGGATTCTTCAGATATCTAATAATGGGTGCTCTCCAATCATCCACCTCGGCCTCTTTGCTTTGAGGATTTTCAGCAGCCGAAATTGGACCAGAAGACGGCAAACCGGTCCGACCGGTTTCTGGACCAGTCTGTACAGCGGTCTGACCGGTCTGGTCCTGACTCGCTGTAAGTGTTAGAGCTTCACCATTGATAATAGCAATCAACGGCCTTTTATGAAAATATTTCTTCTGGACATCATAGCCAGATGCTTGCTGTGCCAAAGCATTAGCCCTAGGATTTTCACACCTTGGTACATGATATACAGTGAACTCATCAAAACATGATATAACATCAATGCACTTGTCAAGATAAACATTCAATGAATCTTCCAAGCAATGACAAACTTTGGATACTTGTTGCACAACTAGCAATGAGTCACCAAAAACTTCAACATGTTTTACTCCCATGTCATGCAAAATCTCTAGTCCGAATAATATAGCTTCATATTCGGCTTGATTGTTTGTGCACTCATCTTCAAATCGGCTAAGAGCTTCAAAAACAGCCCCATTGGGAGAAACAAGAACTACTCCAATGCCACATCCGTTCTTGCAAACTGATCCATTAAAATGCAATTTCCATGGAGTAAAAGTCATGTAATCAATGTTCAAATTATGCTCATCATTAATCCGATGTTCCACAATAAAATCAGCTACAATTTGGCCTTTCATAGATTTCAAAGGTTCACAAGCCAAATCATATTCAATAAGAGCATATGCCCACTTACCGATCCTACCACTCAAAATCGGTCTATGCAACATATACTTAATAACATCGGCTTGACATGCTACAATGCAAGTACTAGACAACAAATAATGCCTCAATTTTGTACAAGCATAATACAAAGACAAGCATAATTTCTCAATAGGTTTATACCTTGTTTCTGCATCAAAAAGCCGTCGACTCAAGTAGGTAATAATATGCTCCTTGCCATTTGTTTCTTGAGTCAAAACAGCCCCAATAACATGGGAACATATCAGGTGCAAACCAACCCCTCCGTGCAAACCGTGCAAACCAACTGGAAGGGGGGAGTGGGAGGGGGGATTTTCAAAAGTGGGCGTTGAGTAATTTTACACTTAACCGCCTGCCCCTAATCTAAACGTTTGCAAATCTCCCACTCCCACTCCCCCCTTCCAGTTGGTTTGCACGGTTTGCATGGAGGAGTTGGTTTGCACCTGATATGTTCCCCAATAACATTATCTTCGACTGCAATATAAAGCCTAAATGGCGCCCCATTCTTAGGCGCTTTAAGCACAGGCGGCAAAAACAAGTATCTCTTGATTTCTTCAAAGGCCTCTTACTGCTTTGCCCACAAGTGAAATCGGCTTCATTCTTTAGCCGAAGTATAGGAGTAAAAGCACTAACTTTCTCGGACAAATTAGAAATAAACCGCCTCAAGGAGTTAACTTTGCCCAAGAATTTCTGCAAATCATGCTTGCAAGTAGGCGCTTCAATCTTTTCAATAGCTTTTATTTTCTTATGATCTATCTCTATGTCTCTTTCATGAACCATGAAGCCTAAAAATCTTCCAGCCGATACACCAAAAGCGCATTTCAATGGGTTCATCTTTAAACCATACCGAGGCATTCTTTCAAAAGCAAGATGCAAATCAGCCAAGTGAGAGTTTAATCCAGCCGATTTGACAACAATATCCTCAATATATACTTCTAGAATAACACCAAATTGCCATCAAGAAAGCTAATAACTTTATGTCCAGAAGCATCATTAATAAGCATATCGGCTATAGGCATAGGATATTCATCTTTGGGAGTCGCTCTATTAAGATCTCTAAAATCAATGCAAACTCTAATTTTGTTAGTACCTTTTTTCTCAACGGGCACAATATTAGAGATCCATTCAGCATGGCGATATGTCCGAATAAACTTAGCTTCAAGCAAACGATTAACCTCTTCTTTTATTCGATCATAAAACAAATGATTGAATCGTCTATTGCCTTGTTTATATGGCCTAAAACCGGGTTTGATTGGCAGCCGATGTTCAACTAACTCACGGCTTAAACCAGGCATCTCATGATACTCCCAAGCAAAGCAATCAGAATATTCTTTCAACAACTCTATTAATTCAGCTTTATAATCAGTTTTTAAGTTTTGATTTACAAAAGTCGGCCTTGGTATAGAATCATCACCTATATCTACCGTTTCTAAAGGATCAGCCGACGTAAATCCTTATCCTAGCTTCTCTACTTCTTCAAAATTATTAATGGCTTCACATGCATCGTTCTTGTTTGACCGATAATGCTCCACCCTTTCCTTCAACCACTTCTCACTTGTATCCATCTACTCTTCATTGTCTGAATCGACCAATTTTTGAACCGAAAACCATCCTTAGTACAAGCGAGGAGCTCAAAATCCGAAATATCAATTCCGGTCAAGCATTTGACATTATCATGAGTCCCCAATATGGATGCATCAGCCATAGCAACACATGCCGAAGAATCCGCATGAACCACCTCAACTTCGTCACCAACCCATTGAATTAAGTATTGGTGTAAGGTAGAAGGTACACATTGATTTGCATGAATCCAATTGCACCTCTGTGACGAAGAAAACAGTCGCCAATGTCTTGCTCCCAACAGTGAGCTCCAATGATGCAACTAGCTTGGCGCTCATCGGCTCTCCTCCTCCAACGCCGCTGATCGTCATGCTAGTCTTGATGAGCTCGCTATCCAAACCTCCCAATTTCTTGTACAAGGAGTAGGGCATTAAGTTTACAATAGCACCACCATCAACAAGCATCCTAGAAATTGGCCTCCCGTTAATATGGCCCTTCACATAAAGAGCTTTCAGGTGATTGTCCGATTCTAAGGGCCTTTGAAATACAGCATTCTTGGGAGCAAAATCAACTTGAGCCACCCTCTCATCATCTCCGACAGAGTAATAGTCGGCGTTCATATAAATAGCTTTGACCTCCATGTCTACTCTGCTGGGCGAAGGCTCAAAGTCAACAGCATCATTATCATTGCCCATCTGAACTTCTGAAATAGCAATGGGCGGGATTGAGACTTTAGCCGAAGAAGAAAATGCATCAGCTACAGATTCTCCAGGCGAGGCCGGTCTGACCGGTTCCTTCGGACCGGTCTGACCGGTTTCATTTGCCGGACCTGGAACAGGGACAGGCCGGTCTGACCGGTCTGGGATACCGGTCTGACCGGTCTCGGCCACGTTAGCCGAGTCCGCCGTGGACGGCTCAACCTTTTCAGGTACTTTAGCCTGACCATCTTGGACACCAGAGCCACCTTTGGAACTTTGACCAGACGGTGGAATCATCGGCTTGACCTCATTGAACCACTCCTCCTTCTTCTTTGCCGATTCTTCCTCTCTTTGCTTTTGAGTACGCAACCGCTGCAATCTCCTCTTTCGAGAATGAGATAATCTGGGAGGACACCACCTCGGCTGCGTATACTGAGTTAGCGGTATATTTTTTATGGCCGAGGAACCGATAACATTGGGTCCATCGGCCATTGATGGATCAACTTCCATAGAGCCAATTTGAACACACTCTTCACAACTGGCTTTGGAATAACAAGTGCAGGCTCTTCTTTTCTCTGAACGGGACGATACTCTTGTCTAGCCGGCTCCTTGCCCGACCTGTGCTGGAAACCAGTCGGACCGGTCGAAGTAACCGGTCTGACCGGTCTGTGCTGCTGAGGCACAAATATCGGTCTTTGTTGAAAATTTGTAGGCCTAGGCTGTGATGTAGTCTTTCTGGCATGTGCAAGAGCCTCAGACCATGGTTGATTTGGTGCAGGACAGTAAGGCACCCACATTAGACCATCTCTCCAAATAGGTTGTGGAGAGGGAGGTGTAGACATCCTCCATGACCTAGAAGGACCAGCACCATTGAATGAGCTTGGGCCCTGACCCCACTGTCGTTTTGGTGCCTCCATCACATTAGAATCCCTTGGCGGCGATCTCGGTCTCTTTTTTAGCGATCGATCTTGTTGAACGGCCTCGTTTTGCGTATGCTTAGCCATGACTTGATCAAAGGTCGTTTTTGGCCTGAAAAACTTTCCATGATCTTTGCCTCTATTAGTTTTCCAAGTGCCAACCTCGGGACATTTGGGCACGAATGTTCGGACCGGCCTCCGGGGCGGACCGGTCTGACCGGTCGGGAAAACCGGTCTGACCGGTTTGTCCTGGGCAACAGGAACGACCGGCCTTTGATCCCGTGCTTGAGAGCTTGATTGCCCGCCACTTCCAGAAGTCTTCAATGTAATAGTCAAAGTCTTCTTTCCATCAGGAGCTTACTTAAACACCACCTCTCTTCCAAGCGCTTGTCATGTTCCATTATCTTCCTTGGTTCTCCAATCACAATATTCTTACCTCCTGTTGTATCGGCATTATCTGGCCGAACCAACATCTTGGCGTTCTGAAGATCCATGGTATTGACAACCATGTTGTTAACTGGAAACGGGCGCTTATCAACTTGCATCTCATTTAAACTCAATCGTCCTTCATTCACGACCGATTGAATCTGTCGACGAAAGAAATTGCAATCGTTAGTCGCATGAGAAAAAGAATTATGATACTTGCAATAAGCACGCCGTTTCAGGCGACGGAATAGTAAAAGAACATTTGATATATCCATTCTTATGTAATTCATCAAAAAATTTGTCACACTTGGATACATCAAAAGTAAACTTCATCTCCTCTTGCCGATTCTTATGAGTCGGCTTAAGAGATGTGCAAGTAAAAGCTTTATTAGATGCTGGCCATACAAATTCAGCGGCCAACACATCATGAGAATCATCATCGGAACTACTAGAATCACATTCAAGATTATGCACATTAACCCGATGAGTTCTATGGCTTTCTTTTGTATCTTTGCTTCGGCTTTTAGCAATCAAAGCTCTTTGATGCACTTGGTTTACATTAAAAAAATTCAAAACCATCTAATTTCTCCTTAATGTGAGACTGTAAACCATTCAAAGCCAAATCAGCACGATCCTTTTCGGCAATATTAACACCAAAGCAACGGTTCTTAGAATCACGGAAGCGTCTAATATAATCATTAACAGTTTCATCACGTGATTGCCCAACCGATGTAAGATGTGATAATTTAAGCTCATTGTTGCCCGAAAAGTAATGATCATGAAATTTTTGCTCTAACTGTTCCCATAAAGTAATAGAATTAGCAGGCAATGATGCAAACCATGAGAAAGCAGTACCAATTAAAGACAAAGAAATAAACAAACGCACTTTCAAAGCCTCACTAGAGCTAGAATCACCTAGTTGTGCCATGTATTGACTTATATGTTCAAAAGTGCTTTTACTATCCTCCCCATTAAACTTGACAAAATCAGGAAGTTTAAAACCAGTGGGGAAATGAACCAAATCAAATCTAGGAACATAAGGCTTTTGGTATAACTTAGCCTTATCCCTGACATCTACTCCCAAATTCACCTTAAGAGCTGAAGCCAAATCAAGTTTGTACTTAGAAAATATCTGATCTAAATATTCTAATGAATTACCCTGTGAATTGGGCTGTTGAAAATTCTGAATAGGAGCAGAAAATAAATTCCCCGAGTCTGACCCTCCTGGACCGGTCTGACCGGTTCCATAAACCGGTCTGACCGGTTGGTGCGGGCCAATTTGGTTGGCCGACACTTGTCTCTACAATTGTTGGCCGAACCTTCCGAAAAGATTGTAAGGTACTGAGCCTTGTGAAAATAGATTTTTCGCTGGTGGGGGTGCAGAATATCATTTTGGAATTTGTGGGGCGAAATTTGCAACTTTATTGTTAATCCGACCATGACTAGCCGAATTAGGGAAAGTTACGAATGGCTGAGGCGCGACAGGCCGAGTAGGTATTGGGTTAGATGGTGTAACAGATTGGCCTTCAAAATAATTCATCGGGATGCCATATATAGGTGGGTCTATGGGTTTTGTTGCCGACGTTTTAGGTTCAGGCGCAATAGGTACTTTAGGAATCAAAACGCTAGAATCGGCGGCAGATTGATCAGCCATGGGCTGTTTGCCTTCCGATTCTATTTGCTTGTCCATCATCCAGTTAACCAATCTAATATTGTTCTCAACCAATTTATCCTCCATGAGTTTCAAAAGGACTTCGTGAGGATTTTTCTCAGATTGTACCTTTGGGGGTGCCGCTGAAGATGAAGCAGTTGGATCTACCTCCTTGATCTTGGTGACCACACCCTTGCGGTCCTTCTTGAAGTGCGAGAGGTAGTAGAGGCGATCTTCTTCTGCCTTCTTCTTCATGTACTCCTCGAACCCTTGGCGATCTTCAGCAGAGAGCTCATCGTCCTTCACGAGGATGATGTTGTCAGGATCGAACTCAATGTTAGAACCCATCTAGCTGGAGTCGGATAGATCGACGACAATAGCCAAGATCTCCAAGTTCCCAGAGGAGTCACCAAAAGTATGTTGACGCAAAATTCGGCCAACACACGAGAGCGCTAGATCGCGCAGCACGTAGCACGAACTGCTCGCAGCTTCCCTGCACAAACCGGTCAGACCGGTCTGGGATACCGGTTAGACCGATCTCCTCCAGAGAAATCAGGAGCGAGCCCTAAGAACGCCACCCGGAAGGATCCGTCAGGGTAGACGCAAGTAGGGGTGCCTTAGGGTCGGCAGGCCACCTAGGACTCCTTCAAACGTCTCAGAGACGAAGGAAGAACAACAAGTTGGGGTTTGGAAAAGCTAGGGTTGAAGAATGCAAAAAAGTAAAGGCAAAAATAGTAGATTTGATTGAATCGATTGGGTGTGTCCTCAATCGGCCGAATCCCCTTATATTTATAGGAAGGGTAGGACTTGTCCCGCAAGGAAACCAAGTTACATCTCGTTACAATCTCGGAATTCTAAACCTAATCGAATTACAAGGGCCCGGTCAGACCGATCTGGGCTCGGATTTTCCTTTTTGCGCCAATCCTCCGTCTTGCTTCTTGCACCGACTCTTGTGGTCCTCCTGGGTCTCAAGCACCGCAACAAGCGATCAAAACTCAGACCAATTGCTGTGATCTTCAAAGCACCAGACCATCTGGTCCCAGACCGATCAGACCGGTCAGAGCAAACCGGTCTGACCAGTCTGCCTCGGCCTGTGCCAATTTCGGTTGTCAACAGCATGCTTCATCTGTTGTTAGACCAACCACATATTTTTCTCCCAATGCATGTTTAGTGAACTGATTTCAAATATGCAGTGGATGGAGCCATTCAAGCGCCTCCAAGATACATCCAAAAGGCAGCGCCAGCTACATTGATGCACCAAGACCACTCACATGATGGCCATCAACATATGGGTGCAAAAGATGCTATCAGGGACTGCATATTTCCTAAAGTCAGCGAAGAGAAGGATGAGGTAGATGAGCAGGACCAGAAGACTGATACCATGTCGTCTCGTATATCTCAGGTATTGGCCTAGATCTCTCAAGTTCATCAGATCTTTAGTAAAATCTGAAATTTGGGATAATCATGTTTCTTGCAGCTCGTGATTTGAATTTTGAGTTCGGTGGTGCTACAAATCATGGAGCACATTTGATGAAGCCTTCTGCTATGCAACGAAACATCAGACTATAGATACCAAGGCAGCCTTCTCTGCTGGATAAGAGAGGTAGCCCTTTGTGCTTGACGTTTTCCCCTTTTGCAACACACGTTTAATAATCAATTTCAAATATGCACTTGACAGAATCGATCAAGTACCTTTTATGTGTCAAGCTTGCTCCTCAGATAATTACCACCAGCATGTGGGTGCACTAAAAGCTATCAATGAGTGGAGATTGTCCAAGGTTGGTGAAGATGATGTTTTAAAAAAATTATCTTGAAATATTTGCATTATGAGTTTATGATTTCTTCTGTTATAATTGGAAATTGGTATGTGTTCCTTGATGGATACATTTTGTCTCAGCTTGTTTCCTGTTAGTTTATTGACAGATATGTATATAATGTTAGCTCTTGATTACATTTCAGTTAAACTCCTTTCTAGCAACTAGCAGTGACTGTGCTTTAGTTCTGCTACTAGCTTTAGCAATTGTGTTTCATTAAATTTACTGTCCCTTTACTATCATATTAAATGGATTTTTAGAGTATGCCCGTCTTGACAATTGACATCAAACCAATATCCAAAATTAATTACCTATCAGTTATGCGTTTTTCAGGACATCTAACTTCAATTTTGTAAGCTAATAGTGTTCTTAGTTGATATAATTCCAGTCCAAATTTTTTTGAACCGAAAACAGCGAGGGAGGCCCCCGCTGTAAAGAAAATATATTAATCAAAGAAGAAAGAGAGGTTTCACTTACAAAAAAGAAAGAAACTGCACAGGGAAGGGGGGTGGGGGTACAAAAAAAGAGCTCTTGGAGCTGTACAGATCAAGGGCTTCAACGGAGAGGAGGATGAAAAAGAGAAAGGAAGGAAAATTATACAATGCTATTTGACCAAGCTAAAAAAGGGGTCTTCAGGGATTCTTTCATTCGGTGGGCTTGTGCCAGACATTCGTCTTTGAAGTTTCTTTTCCAAGAATTGACAGTTGCTGAACAGTTTTCAAAAATAAAACCATTCCTTTGCTTCCAGATATGCCAAGCTGCAATTATGAAGATTTCCATGAAGAAGCTGTGGCTAAAGTTTTGCCTGGTTATTCCCATCATGTGAAAGAATTGAACTCCAAGTTGCCATTGAATTCCAATCTGCTGCCAGCAGGAAGTTGCAAAGGGGCATGTGAAGAAAAGATGAAAAGCGGTTTCTTCCCTCTGTGCTGAGCATAAGACACAATTGTAGTTGTTTCCCTCAATCTTGTAGTTCTTCCTTTTTAGTAAACTTCTGGTGTTCAATCTGTCCATTAGGAGGAGCCATGAGAATACTCTTAGCTTATTGCTGCACCTTGACTTCCAAATCCAAAGGAAAGGTCTGGGTGGGTGGAAGTCTTTGTAAATGTGGCTGTAGAAGCTCTTGGATGTGTATTTCATTGATCCCCAGATATAATGCCATTGATCTTTTTCTCCCTGCTCCACTTGTGTGTTCTCTATTATTTCTTGCAACTCCTATAATTCCTGATAAGCTTGTTCTGATAGAGGAAGGTGGAAAAGCGATAGCATGTCTGATGTTGATAAGAAGGCTGCAACTGAAATTTTTTGATCTCTGGCGTATGTGAACAGTCTTGGCAATTTTGTTTGAAGAAGATTCCCATTCCACACATCTAACCAAAACAGGACTGTGGTTCCATTACCTACTGTGTAGGTAGCAATTCCTCTAAATTTGTCACATAAGTGAAGTAAGTCTCTCCACCAAAACGATCCTCTGTCAGCAGTGGCTTGTGGCATCTGTCCTTGAGGGTAGTGAGAATGCCAAATCATGTTTACCCAAGGGATGTCTCTTTTGTTGTAGAACTTGTCCAGGTGTTTGAGGAGGAGGGCATCATTCTGTGTTCTAAGGTCAATCACTCCTAGACCTCCTTTGTTTTTTTGGCTTTGTAACTTTTGGCCAAGCAACCAATGACTTGCTTTTTGCATTTACATCTGAGCCTCTCCACAGGCAGTGTCTTCTGGCTCTGTCTATGAATTCCAATACTGCAATTGGTATCTTCAGGCTGCACATTGTATAAGTTGGCAAAGAGGAGAGAACAGAGTTTACAAGTTGTAGTCTGCCAGCCTGAGTTAGGAAAGCAGATGTTGAGGTCAACCTTCTCTCAGTTCTGTCCATAAGAGGCATGTAATCATCCACTCTAGGTTTGGTTGTGCCCAAGGGTAATCCCAGATATGTGAAAGGCAGGGTTCCAAGCTGACATCCAAAGGTATTGGCTAAGATCTGTGCCTGCTCTTGGTTTAAGTTGAGGGGTATCATCTGAGATTTGAAGTAGTTCACCTTTAGTCCAGTTGACTCAGTAAAGGATTGGAGTAGGCCTTTTAGACAGAAAAGTTCTCTTTGTGAAGCTTTCATCACTAGGATGGTGTCATCGGCATATTGAATGATTGGGAAATCATTACTAGGATCAGCATTAATAGGTAGTGAGAAGATGCCTTGACTGTGGGCTTTGTTAACAATACATTGTAGTAAATCTGCAGCCAAGACGAATAACATAGGAGAGAGGAGATCTCCTTGCCTTACCCCTCTCTTGCATTGAAAATTTTTTCCAGGAACTCCATTTAGGATTACTAAACTGGATCCACTTTCTAGGATTCTCTTTACCCAACCAATCCAGGTATCATTGAAACCAAGCTTTCCCATCATCTTTAGTATTGTGTCATGTTCAATGGTGTCAAAAGCCTTCTCAAAATCCAATTTTAGTATAACTAACTCCTTTCTTGACTGTTGACATTGGTGAATGTACTCGAAGGTCCATGCCAAACAGTCCTAGATTGTCCTGGTTTTTATGAATCCATATTGGTTCTTATGAATCAGGGGAATGATGGTGGCTTGCAATCTATCTGCCATTAGCTTGGTGATCAGCTTGAGAGTTGAATTTAACAAGGATATTGGTCTAAAGTCATTTGGAGAAGTAGGGTTGTTGCTCTTTGGAATAAGGGTTATGAAAGAGTTGTTGATTGCCTGTAGGTTGACTGCCCCAGAGAAGAAATCATTGCATAATTGGTAGATATCTTCTTTGATGATATGTCAGCATTTCTTAAAGAACATTCCATTAAACCCATCTGGTCCAAGTGTTTTATCCGGTGGCATGTGTTTTACTACATCATCTATGTCTGCTCTGGAAAATGGCATTGCAATCTGATCCAACCCATCATGCCCCATGACCAGTTCATCCATGTTATATTGCATTTGTGGTTCAGTTGAATGACCCATTCTTGCTCTGAAATTCTCTAGTAGCAAAGCTGCCTTTTCAAAGTGATCATAGAGGACCCTACCATCTTGAGTTTCTAAACTTGTGATAGTATTTTGTCTGTATCTCTCTGTGGCTGCTGCATGGAAGAATTTTGTGTTTTCATCTCCAAATCTCGTCCATCTGACAGTATAGCGTTTTCTCCAATATTCTTGCTTAATCTTCAGTAGGGTCAGAATGTGCTTCTTGAGGATGGCTCTGAAATTACTTTCTTGGATGAATAGGTTGCTTTTTTCTTCAAGTGTATATAGAACAGTAAGGACCTCATTGCTTTGCTGTATGAGATTGTTTATTTTTGATATTCCTTTGCTCCATTTCTTCAGTATTCTTCTTAGCAGTTTGAGTTTAGCTGTAACTCTAGTTACACTATTTGTTGCTCTTATCTCTGTGTTCCAAGTATTCTATACAAGATCAAGGAAGTCCGGTTGATCAACCCAGTAGTTTTCAAATCTGAATACATCTACTTTGGGTATCATTGTGTCAATCTAAACCATGCAAGGTATGTGGTCTGATGTTGGCTTGGCCATAGGCAATAGGAGAGTGTTGGGGAATTGACTGATCCAGTTTGTGGATGTGAAGCACCAGTCAATTTGCTTTAGCGGGGGTTCTTGTTGCATGTTACTCCATGTGTATTTTCTTCCTTTCAGAGGTATTTCTTGCAGCCCCAGGCTGCTAATGATTTCATTGAAAATGAAAACATCATTAATGTTCCCTCCTTGTCTGTTTCTGTCAGATAGAGATCTATAAAAGTTGAAGTCTCCTATGATCATCCAATTTTCATCATCCTGAATCTGCAGACCATTCAGCCAGTTTACAAAATCCTCTCTTTCAGTTCCCTGACAAGGGCCATAAACAGTAGTCAAAGTCCATGTGTCATTATTGTGGGTTGAAGTGAATTTCACAGTGACTGCAAATCTGATGCTATGAATTACTTGCCCAGTAAAAATTGCACTATTCCAACCCATAAGAATGCCTCCTGAAGCTCCATGTGAGGGAGAGAAAGCAAATTGGTCAAATCACTTTGGTGCAAACTTTCTGATGAAGGAATGATCAAAAGAATCTCTTTTCGTTTCCTGAATGCAGTATATGGCACAATTACTTTCATCCAGTTTCAGCCTGATAGCATTGCATTTATCTTTAGAGTTGATGTCCCTAACATTCCAATTAAGGACATTCCAGCATTTTCTGTTATTTATATAATTCATCGACAGTGATCAGAGGTGGCCTTCTGCTACTATTCCAAAGGATAGTAGTATTGCTGTTGACGAACTTCTTGTTACTGTTCATCATCCAACAAGAATGACAGGTGAAGCTGGCAGTTTTGGGATTGGTTTTGTCAAGACCACAGGTGACAGTGTTGAGGGCAGGGAAAGCTTGAACAGGATAAATTAACCAAAGCAATCCAGATCTATTGAGCAAATCGAGATAACTTAAAAGGGTAGAGCTCTCTAGAACACACAGACTTGGCTTAAAGGTAAGCCAGTAGACCAACTTGGGTTCAACAAAAGAAAACAAGATACAAGTAGGGCATTCCCTACTGATAATTAGGTGACTAGGGGAACTATTCATTGATCAAGGCTTGGTTCTTGCTGCCACTTCGGCCCTCCTCTGGTGTTGCCCGATCTTCACTTGAGGCGAGAAGTAGCTCTGTGGTGACCTCCAAAGGAGAAATCCCACACTTGTTAACTGCAGTTTCTTGGATCACTGAAATGCTTATTTCTGGATAGGTTTCTGTGCTTTCTATGTCAGCCAAGCCAGGAAAGTCAATTGTCTCTGCTGCAGCTGGTATAGTGATCTTGTCCATCAGTTCCCCAGCACTTGCAATTTTCCTCTTTTTTGACTTGGTGTCTTTTTCTTCCTTCTGACATAGTAATGCTTAATGGGGTGCTTTGAGTAGGCAGGGTATGTCCAGTTATCATCAGATTGCCTTATCTCCACTCCCTCAGTGTTTTGTGTGTCTTTTGGATTTTCAGCAATGAGTAACTTAGTAGCAGGAGCTTCAACATTTTGGCCATTTGATTGTGCTAAGATTTGGACTGACTCAATATTGTTTCCAAACATGTTGATACTGATTTTTGGAGTGTCAATAATCACTGTCTGCTTGATCCCTTGCCCTTGGCTGTGCTGCAGCTGATCAATTAGGGGCTTCAGATTGCTGGCAAAAAATTGTGCCAGCTTTGTGATCATATAACTAGAACTTACTATATTGCCTTGGAGCTTTATGTTCTGCTGCTGGGTTTCCATCTGCACACAGCTGGATTGAATGGCTAGTGCTTCTTCCAGTGGGTTATGGCTGCTGCTATTTTCTATCTCTTCAGCTTGATGTTCAGTTGCAGGCTCATTCATTTCAATGTCATCATTTGGATCAGTGGGCAAAGGGACATTCATGGGTGGATCTTCCAATTCCAATTCCTCTTCAATCCCAGCACCAGGAATGAAGATTTCTTGTTCCAGTGATGCTTGGCTGACAGAACTGTTGTTTGATTGTTCACCTTCTTCTTCAACATGTGGGATCTGATTGTTTTGATTATTCTGGTTCAGGTGGACATCACCTTGCTGCTGGTGCAGATCAGCTAGATTAGCCACAAATTCAGCTTCCCCATTATTCCCATTTCCACCATTGTTGCCATTTCCATTGTTTGGGAGGTCATCATCATCATCCTCAATGATTTGGTCAGCAAATTGACTATTAAGAATGAACACTCTGACCAGCCAGGATCTTCCTTCCCCATCCAGAGCTCTGCCACTCTTAAGTTTAATTACTCGGGGGACAGTTGTAGCATTGTCAATTAGCACTTTGGCTAGAACTCTGGCTTTGCTACTGTCTCTATAATGCCACTGAATTACACGGCCAATTGGTGTGTAGGCTTGGTGTATGAAATGTGGCTGCTTATAATCCAGAGGATAACCCACAAGCATGACCCAACCCACTCTAGCAAAAACT
>QPGU01000107.1:0-28236 GCA_004135705.1 Alloteropsis semialata | reverse complement strand
AACTGAGTACCTCTATCTGACACAATCTTCTTAGGCACTCCATGATAGCACACAATTCTAGCAAAGTATAACTCAGCTAGTCTGGCTCCTGTATAAGTAGTCTTGACTGGAATGAAATGGGCAACCTTGGTTAAGCGATCCACTATCACCCATATGGAGTCAAATCCTGACTGAGTACGCGGTAGACCAACGATGAAATCCATGCTAATCTCTTCCCACTTCCATTCAGGTATCTTCAAAGGCTGCAACAATCCTGCTGGTCTCTGGTGTTCTGCCTTAACTCTCTGACAAGTGTCACACAATGCCACATATTCTGCTACATCCCTTTTCATACCATACCACCAATATCTTTCTTTCAAATCTTGATACATCTTCGTACTCCCAGGATGAATAGAATAAGCTGAGTCATGTGCCTCCCTTAATATCAACTGCCTCATAGCCTTATTATCAGGCACACATATCCTGTCCCCAAGCCAAACTGTACCTTCTTCATCCATCCTAAATCCTGGTGCTTTTCCTGCTACCATATGCTGCTTGATTTCCTTAATCTTAGCATCATCAAGCTGCCCTTTTCTAATTTCCTGTTCTGATGTTGGTTCCACTTCCATGGTCACAACTCCAGTGTGAGCAACAAATCCAAGATTCAATCTCTGGAATTCTCTGCACAGTTCATCAGGCATCTCATGAGTCAGAAGTGTGTTAGCATGTCCCTTCCTGCTCAAGGCGTCTGCAACCACATTGGCTTTACCAGGATGATAATGTATCTCCAAATCATAGTCCTTAATCAATTCCAGCCAACGGCGTTGCCTGTATGTGTTTCTCACCATCAAACTTTCTCTTTTTCTCATCTATCTCACGTCTCATGTCCTCTACCAAGAGTGCCTTACTCACAAGCTGGTCGAAGGTAGAAAAGGTATGCACAAACAACATATATCGAATAGGCATAATCAAACCATCTTGGAAGAGATCTTGCTTCTTCTCATCATTAGCCACCTCTTCTGGTGCATATCGTGACAACTGTAGAAACTTGTCACGGTACTCAATCACTGACATCCTTCCTTGTTTTAGACTGAGAAACTCTTTCTTCTTCTGCTTAATCACACTTGCAGGGATATGGTATGATCGAAACTCGTCCTTGAATTCCTGCCAAGTGATATTACCTGAGTCTGCATGAGCATAGCAAAATGAATCCCACCAATCTGATGCTGCACCTTCTAATCTTCCTGATGCATAAAGAACTC
This sequence comes from Alloteropsis semialata, assembly GCA_004135705.1. Taxonomy (NCBI): domain Eukaryota; kingdom Viridiplantae; phylum Streptophyta; class Magnoliopsida; order Poales; family Poaceae; genus Alloteropsis; species Alloteropsis semialata. Next base: position 26,995 of record QPGU01000107.1, on the reverse strand, counting down.
TCTCTCGATCAGAACACTGAGTAATCTCAAGCTTCTTTTCCATAGTCCTGAGCCAATCATCAGCTTCAAGAGGCTCGGCGGAGTGGGAGTATGTAGGAGGCTCATGGCGCATGAATTCCTTATGCTTGTTTCTTGGTGGTGGTGGTGGAGCTTGATTCATCTGATCTTGAAGATTAGCCATAGTGTTAGCTAACTGATTCAACACTGGAATCTGAGTAGCTAGAAACTGATCCATTGCTGCAGGTGACTTATGGTTCTGACTCGAGTTTGGTTGTGAACCACCAGCACCAGATCTAGTCTTCACCATCTGCTTGGACAGAAAAGAGAACTCAGATAGGTGCAGATAGATTTAATATGTTCAAGATCTAGACAAAGATATAACTTCCAACAGCACTCATATGATTACGATTCTCCAACACGGCTAAGCAAGGTTGATAAAAGATAGTATGAGTTGCAGCAAAAACTCTCTAATTCTGGACAGATTTTGTTCGTCCTCATAAAACAGTTGTACCTCGTAGATAGAATATCCAAAAATTTCAAAACTTTGCCAGAATATAGATTATGAAATTATAAATCCATTGCACTGGAATAAACTAATTTGGAGTTCGAGAACTAAAGATATAAGGAAAACAATCCAGCTATGTCAGGTGATCAGGGCAGATCCTGTATACTCCAATACAACGCAGGTATCTCTTTCTCAGAAAATCCAAAAATCGCAAACTTCTTCCAAAAAAAATAGATTATCCAATTCTGGAACTAACCCAACTGGTTTCATGTCAATCGGAGCTCTGTAACTAAAGATATGAAATAAACAAGTCGACTATGTCAGATTACCGAAACAGATTCTCTGTATCCCACAAAAAGTCATTTATCTCTCTGTCCAATAATCCAAAAATCGTAAAACCTTTCCAGAAAATAACTTATGAAGTTATGGAACTAATACAACTGGATTTACATTAATCGGAGTCTTGTAGCTCCAGATATGTATTGAACCGTACTGCTGTATCGGGGGTGACGAGAATGAATTTGTGCACAAGAGATTAAAGATTAGATATGGTAAAGATGGATTTGGAGCTTACCTAGGTACTAAGATCATGAACAAAGACAAAACTCAACTATTTAATGGTTTAGTTGATTTAATAAGATGTAGTTGTGGTCATCACTCCACAAAAACACCACACTCATTACAAAGAACCAAATCAACCATTTAGCACACAACAAGCACAAAGCAAACAATCCTACACCAGAACTAAGCATCGACCTCAACGACGACTCTACTAACGGTGACATGGATTTAGAGGGGTTGATTTCCTAATCCTTGTGTTGAGATAAAGCATGACTGATTGTGTCTCCGAGATATCCATTTCTCTTATTTCCAACAATTCATACTTAGTAAGAGAAGACTCATTAATGGTGACATCCAATGGGAACAATGATGTTTCTGTGGGCTATAGATAAACGTTATCTACGGGTTAGAGGAGGAATAGAAACGAGTACAAAATGGGATGATGATTAAGAATGAAGTAGAAGGTGAGTCAAGGTTGAAGGGAAACAACAAATTTAGACAAAGATTGGAGCGGACAAGGTAGGGCAAGTAGAAGAAAACATTTAAGACCTTAAAAACGACCATTACTACTCTAGGCTTACGTCCTACAGTCAACACAGCTTTGACACCACTTCTGTCACACCCGGTTTTAAGGACAAAACCAGATGACTATCATATGTGCGCCAGGATCAAGTTTACACACATATGAGACTTCATCAGTGATATAAAAGACAATGCAAAACGTAAATAATATTAAAGAATATTATTACACTCACGCGAAGCGAATAACTAGCAGCGGATCTTCAACACTTCACCACAGGCAGCTGACTGGAGGAACACGTACGCCTAGAAAACTCCAAAATACTCCACCAGGCTCTCCTGTCTTAGCCTGAGCCGCAGATAAAGCAAGGTTGAGTACACTTATGGTTGGTACTCAGCAAGTGTAGAGCAAAAGCAAATGACATGCAAGGCTTAACAAGGAATAGCTGGCTATTTAATTTAGCTTAAGCACTTTAGTTGGTCATATTTTAATTAGCAGCATAATTACTAAATATAAGTGTATACCAACCCAATTAAGCATAAATATATACCATAAACCATAACCATATCCAATGCATGAATGATCCAATTTATTTCATCTTCAAGTTCAAATTATCATGCGAGGGTCCAGGCCGCTCTTGACCGTGAGCACGGCTGATATATCAGTTTTTAACACTCTGCAGAGGTTGTACACTTTCACCACAAGTCGTGATTCCCATTGCCAAAGGCATGTACTCCCCTCACACCACGTGAACAAAGTACTGGGTTTCACTGCGAGGCCTTTCCAAAGAATCTCTCAATGTGTGTGTGCTCCCTTACCATGCAGGTCTCTAGAAGGAAAACCTTCCTCTCCCGCGCCTCTGCACACAAACCTTGCCGGTAGCAACCAGCCCCATCCAAAACAAGTAGTGCCTCCACACAACATTGAGATCCTCTAGTTACTTAGCCAAGACCATAGCCCGTTAGTCCTTGTGGTTGTACTGTTTTCCTGGGTGGTCACTCCATGTTCCAATTAACACAAGTGGTCTTATTATCAAAATGCATAGTAACATGAATAAATGATGGCACAAATTCATTATCTTGGATCTTAGTGTAACCATTCCCAAGTTAAAGCAGCTAAGCATCAACTACCTAACATTTAAATATAAACCCAAGGTTTGACAAGGTATGATAATTAAAACTAGTCAATCCTTAACATAGGACCCATCATATTAAGAGCATGCAAGCATAGCATAACTATTAAATGTGAGCATGCCATTTGGTTATTAGGACCGAAGAATATGATCAAGAATACACTTGCCTTAAATCCAAATAATAAAGGGTATTGCTAAAATCTGCAGAATCTTGCTCCTCGAATCTCACGAACAACCTTGAACACCACAATTGTTGCACCGTCTAAACGCAGCACAGGGACACATACAAGAAAACAATACAACAAAATAAGAAATAATACACCAAATATTAAAACAGTACAAAATAACAGTCTAAAGCTGTAGATCATGTCCTAAGGGTCACGTGAGCGAAAGAATCACTCGAAACGGAGTTAAAACGATTAAGATATTGAAAAACAAGATTGCAGGGATCTAGTCGTAATTAACTGTAGCCGAAAAGGACTAGCAGATAAGATTTTCAAGACACAGGAAATAGTGACAGCGAAAAGATAAAAGGACAGGGTTAGCACTGTAAAACTCTTGGGTGGGATTTATATGCAAAAAGAAGGATTATATAGGGGCTTTTCTAGAAGAATTGCAAGACACAAAGAATAACCAAATAATTACCGATTACTTGAAGGGCCAGAATGCAAAATGGCTATCTTCCTCTTTTCCTTACGTACAGGATAAGAACATGAGCACAGGAAGACTCGCGCAGAGGCTCTGCTCGGTCACGGCTTTACGGAAGGCTTCACGGGAATTGGTTTAACTCAGCTCTGAACTCGGCTCGGCCACGGGCGTTGGCGAAGCGACAACGGCTGACTGCAGGCAGCGCGCAGACGCGCTCAGCGACGGCGGCGGCGTAGCTACCAGTAAAAAGGGACGGATCAGAGAAATAGGGCTAGGATTAACGAAACTCGTGTATGAACGGCAAAACGAAAAGGAAACGAGATGAGGACCATGATGGTGTACTCACCAACGGCTGAAGATGATCGACGGCGTCACAAAAGCTCGCCGGAGTTGGAGAGGAGGTCGTCGGAGTTGGAGAAGACGACGGAGACAATGTCCGATTTGCGCAATCCATGACACCACGGCGTAGAGCTTGACGAGAGGAACTCCGTGGTGGTGTCGGTTTTCACCGGAAGTCCATGGTCTCGCCGGAAAAGCTCGCCGGAGTTTGACGAAGACCAACTTTGACTTTCAGATCTACGGAGTTTGGAGAGTCAACTCGAGTAAAGGATTTTAGATCTGAAATCTGCGCGTCGAGATGAACGTGGCAGTATATATATTGGTAGGGTTCGGGACAAAGATATTTTCGAGTTGATTTTCCTATTTTCGGAATTTCTGGAAAACATTTTCTGCGCAAAAATAAATCCAGAAAAAGGCTGGACACATATTTAATGCACAAAAAATATCCAGAAAATTCCAAAAATACCGAGAAAACTCCTGGAGATAGATATGGACACGAGAAACCCAAATATAATATTTGGAGCTCGTGGAAAGACTTTCTAGAAGCTTTGAGAAAAAGATTTAGCTCTAGGAAATTAGCAATAAACTCCAGAAAATTCTGAAAAAATTTCCAGAGAAACCTATTTGATGCCTAAACGTTCCTAGAAAACTAAACACTCAACTATAGCAATTCAAATTTGAATTTTGATAAACTTCATCCAAATTTGAAATGCCAACACAAAAAAACAATGCAACCAACATGATGCAACAATACACTTTTTGTGACTATAATTATTTGAATTGATATTAAAATTGATAAGATCCTAGATAATTCCAATTAAATCCTATAAATTTATTTATGTCTTAAATAAATCCTAGACAATTCAGAAAATGATTCTAAAATTTCTTGTGATGAAAATTAGGGTGTTACAATCAACCGATCTTTGAACCGGCCTTAGAGCAGTAGATACAAATCCATCCTTAGTACAAGCAAGGAACTCAAAGTCCGAAATATCAATCCCGGTCAAGCACTTGACATTATCATGAGTTCCCAATATAGATGCATCGGCCATAGCAACACATGCCGAAGTATCCGCATGGACCACCTCAACTTCGTCACCAATCCATTGAATTAAGCATTGATACAAGGTAGAAGGCACATATTTATTTGCATGAATCCAATCGCGCCCCAAGATCACACTAAAGTTACCTTGCACATCCGTGACGAAGAAAGCAGTCGCTAGCGTCTTGCTCCCTACGGTGAGCTCCAATGATGCAACTCCCTTGGCACTCATCGGTTCTCCTCCTCCAATGCCGCTGATCATCATGCTTGTCTTGATTAGCTCGCTGTCCAAACCTCCCGATTTCTTGTACAAAGTGTATGGTATGAGGTTCGCAATAGCACCACCATCAACTAGCATCCTAGAAATCGGCTTTCCCTTAATGTGGCCCTTCACATAAAGAGCTTTCAAATGGTTATCCAATTCCAAAGGTCTCTGAAACACAGCGTTCTTGGGAGCAAAATCAACTTGAGCCACCCTCTCACCATCTCCGACAAAGCAATAGTCGGCGTTCAAATAGATAACATTGACGTCCATATCCGTCCTGCTAGGCGAAGGCTCAAAATCAACAGCTTCATCATCATCGCCCATCTGAACATCAGAAACAACAACGAGCGGAATCGAAACTTTAGCCGAAGAAGAAAATGCATCGGCTACCAACTCTCCAGGCGACACCGGTCTGACCGGTTCCTCCTGACCGGTCTGACCGGTTCCAGTTGCCGAAACTAGAACAGGGGGTAACCGGTCTGACCAGTCAGGGACACCGGTCTGACCGGTCTCGGCCATGTCAGCCGATTTCGCTGTAGACGGCTCGGCTTTTTCGGGTGCTTCAGCTTGAACATCTTGAACACCAGAACCATCCTTGGACACTTGACCAGATGGCGGAATCATCGGCTTAGCCTCATTGAACCACTCCTCCCTCTTCTTCACCGATTCTTCCTCCCTTTGCTTCTGAGTACGCAACCGCTGCAATCTCCTCTTCTGAGAATGAGATAAACCAGGAGGACACCACCTTGGCTGCGTGTACTGAGGCAATGGGACCTTTTTACAGCCGAAGTACCAATAACATTAGGTGTGTCGGCCATCGATGGATTAACGGCCATAGAGCCAATTTGAATCACACTTTTCACAACTGGCTTTGGAACAACAGGTGCAGGCTCTTCCTTCTTCGGAACGGGACGATATTCTTGCTTAGCCGGTTCCTTCCCGGCCTCCTCTGGAAACCGGTCTGACGGGCCGCAGCAACCGGTTGGACCGGTCTGTGCTGCTGGGGCACAAACCGTTAACCCTCTGTTGGATACCGGTCTGACCGGTCATAGGAACCGGTCTGACCGGTCTGTGCTGCTGAGGCACAAATATCTGTCTTGGCTGAAAACCTGTAGGCCTAGGTTGTGGTGGATTTATTCTGGCATGTACAGGAACCCCAGGCTGTGGTTGATTTGGTGCAGGACAGTAAGGCACGTACATTATACCATCTCTCCAAATAGGTTGTAGAGAGGGAGGTTGAAACGTTCCCCATGGCCTAGAAGGACCAGCACCGTTGGATGAGCTTGGGCCTTGACCCCACTGTCTCTTTGGCGTCTCCTTCACACCAAAATCCCTTGGTGGTGATCTTGGTCTCTTTTTTAGTGGCCGATCTTGTTGAACGGCTGCGTTTTGCATGTGCTTAGCTATAACTTGGTCAAAGGTCGCCTTCGGCTTGAAAGTTTTCCCTTGATCTTTGTCCTGGTTCGTCTTCCAAGTGCCAACTTTGGGACGTTTAGGCACAAATGTTCGGACCGCCCTCTAGGCCAGACCGGTCTGACCGGTCTGAGCAACCGGTCTGACCGGTTTGCCCTGGGCAGGGACAACCGGCCATTGATTCCGCGCTTGAGAGCTTGATTGCCCCCCAACTTCAGAAGTCTTCACTGCAATAGTAAAGATTTTCTTTCCATCAGGAGCTTGCTTAAGGACCACCTCTCTCCCAAGCACTTTGTCATTTCCCATCACCCTCCTTGGTTCTCCAATCACAACATTCTTGCCTCTTGCTGTATCGGCATTGTCTGGCCGAACCAACATCTTGGCATCCTGAAGATCCATAGTATTAACCACCATGTTGTTGACTGGAAACAGGCGCTTATCAACTTGCATCTCATTTAAACTCAATCGTCCATCATTTACAGCCGATTGAATCCGCCGACGAAAGAAATTGCAATCGTTAGTCGCATGAGAAAAAAATTATGAATTTGCAATAAGCACGCCGCTTTAACTCCTCGGGTGATGGAATAGTAAAAGAACATTTGATATATCCATTCTTATGCAATTCATCAAAGATTTTATCACACTTAGATACATCAAAAGTAAACTCCATCTCCTCCTACCGATTCCTATGAGTCGGCTTAAGAGATGTGCAAGTAAAGGCTTTATTAGATGCTGGCCATACAAATTCAGCAGCCAACACATCATGAGACTCTTCATCGCAACTACTAGAATCACATTCTACATTATGCACATTAGCCCGATGATTTCTATGGCTTTCTTTTAAGTCTTTGCTTCGGCTTTCAGCAGCCAAAGCTCTTTGATGCACTTGGTTCACATTAAAGAAATCAAAGCCCTCTAATTTCTCCTTAAGGTGAGAACGTAAACCATTCAAAGCCAAATCTGTATGATCCTTTTCGGCAATATTGACACCAAAGCAACGGTTTTTAGTATCACGGAAACGTTTAATATAATCATTAACAGTCTCATCCCGTGATTGCCTAACCGATGTAAGATGTGACAATTTGAGCTCATTGCTGCCTGAAAAGAAGTGATCATGAAATTTTTGCTCTAACTGTTCCCATGAAGTAATAGAATGAGGAGCCAATGACGCAAACCATGAGAAAGCAGTACCAGTTAGAAACAAAGAAAATAAACATACTTTTAAAGCCTCACTAGAACCAGAATCGCCTAGTTGTACCATATACTGACTTATATGCTCAAAAGTGCTTTTAGAATCCTCCCCATTGAACTTGACAAAATCAGGAAGTCTAAAACTAGTGGGGAAAGGAACTAAATCAAATCGAGATACATAAGGCTTTTGGTATAATCTAGCCTTATCCCTGACATCTACTCCCAAATTCTCTTTAAGAGCTGAAGCCAAATCAAGTTTGTACTTAGAAAATATTTTATCTAAATACTCTAATAAATTATCTTGTAGATTTGACTGTTGAGTATTTTGTACGGGAGTAGAAGACAAATTCCCCGTGTCTGTTCCCCAGGACCGGTCGGACCGGTTCCCGACATCGGTCTGACCGGTTGATGCGGCACAAGTTGGTTGGCCGCATCTGACCCTTCAGGACCGGTCTGACCGGTTCTAGAGACCCGTCTGACCGGTTGGTGCTGGCCAGATTGGTTGGCCGACACGTGTCCCTGCAACTGTTGGCCGAACCTTCCGAAAAGTTCGTAAGGTACTGGGCCTTGTGAAAATAAATTTTGCACTGGTGGAGGTACAGAATATCTATAGTTTGGATTTTGCGGGGCAAAATTCACAACTTCATTGTTAATTCGGCCATGATTAACCGAATTAGGTAAAGTTGCAAACGGTTGAGAAGCAGCAGGCCAAATAAACATTGGATTGGATGGTGTAACAGATTGGCCTTCAAAATAATTCAACGGCATGCCATATGTAGATTGCTCTATGGGCTTTGCTACCATTGTTTTAAAATCAGGCATAATAGGAATTTTAGGAATCAAAAGACTAGGATCGGCGGCAGGTGGTTCAGCCATGGGCTGTTTGCCTTCCGATTCTAAGCACTTGTTATGCATCCAATTAACCAACTTAACATTGTTCTCAGCCATCTTATCCTCCATGTACATAAGAAAAACTTCGTGAACGTTTTCATCGGGTTGTACCTTAGGAGGTGCCGCTAGAGATGTAGCAGTTGCATCTACATCCTTGATCTTGGAGACCACGCCCTTGCGGTCCTTCTTGAAGTGTGAAAGGTAGTAGAGGCGTTCTTCTTCTGCCTTCGTCTTCAGGTATTCCTCGAGCCCTTGGCGATCTTCAGCAGAAAGTTTATCGTTCTTGATGATGATGACGTTCTCAAGATCCAAATCAGTGGTGGAACCCATCTGGATAGAATTAGATAGATCGGTTGCAAAACCAGATCTCCAAGTCTCCAGCGGAGTCGCCAAAAGTATGTTGACGCAGAATTAGGTCAACACACGAGAGCGCTAGAACGCGCAGCAGATAACGGGGTGCTCGCAGCTTCTCTGCGCCGACTGGTCCTGGCAACCGGTCAGACCGGTTCCTGCAGGAAAACAGGAGCGAAACCTAAAAACGTCTCTCGGAAAGATCCGTCAGGGAGAACGTCGTCAGGGGTGCCTTAAGGTCGGCAGGCCACCTAGGACGCCTTCAAACGTCGTGGAGACACAGGAAGAACAGCAGGTAGAGGTTGGAAAAGCTAGGGTTTGGAGATACGAAAAAGTAAAGGCAAAAGTAGTAAAATTGATAGATTCGATTATTGTGTTGTTGACGCGGAAAATCGGCGGTCGTATCCTCCGCGTGCAGCACAAGAAGACCAGGGAGATCTGCTTCGCTCCAGTGCCAGCCTACACTCCGTTCAGGTTCGCGGCGTGCCAGTCAATTTGACCTGAAATTGACAAGGGAATAAAACAGTTAAATTACTCTTTTATTGTGTCGGCTCTATTCCAAACGGCGAAGGCACGTCGGATTTTAGCCAAGACCCAATCAGAATGTATCGGCCGATGCCAATCGGACCTCAAAATCGGACTTCATAGATGACCTCAATCGGACCAATATAATCGGACCTCAATCAGTCATCTAATCGGACCTCGGAATCGGACCAATCAGGATCGGACCTTGTAACAGATCAGCCTTTAAATAAAAATAAAGCATAAATATGACCGATATGTAAATAATGGATCAGCCGTGCCTTTGGACAAGATATTAAATAATCAAAGTGTAAGCCGATACAACGTCCATCTTGCCTAGTTGCCAGTTTGGTTTATCTTATCGGACCATCTAACCAGTCAATCGGACCAGAACCTTTTCAGAGAAATCTAGCTCCGACGTAGGGAATCTAGATTTCTCCAGCTATGATCAAATCAGATAGCTAAACGATCAAACTCAACTCACCAACCTGTCAACTAAACAAGATGCTCGCACAAGTGTTAATCAGATTAAGCAAATAAACAGATAAAACATTAACAGGATCGTTCTGATTCTAAAGTATGCTATCGAATAATCAAGCAAAACCTAGCTCCGACGTAGGGAATCTAAATCATGCATAACACTCAAATAGCAATCAGGTATAACCAAAGCTTCCTTTGACTAATCAAGATGAATCTAGCTTCGACGTAGGGAATCTAAACCAAGCATGACAATCAAAGATCAATCTTATCATATTATGAACATCTAGCTCCGACGTAGGGAATCTAAACAAACACAATACTCAAAGAACAACCAGATTAAACCACAAAACATAGATCGGACCTAGAACGATACTGTAAGATAAATATTGCTTAAATCGGACCAAGACCGGTGCTCAAAGCCGTTGAAGAAGTAGATTGATTCACATGGCGCAGATCTAAACCAATCTAGCGACTTCAAAAAACCGCAAAGACTGCCTTTAAATAACCAAGATTACTCTAGCTCCGACGTAGGGAATCTAGACTAATCTTGATGATCTAGCTCCGACGTAGGGAATCTAGACATAAAGTGCAGTCCGATAAACAATAATCTGTTGAATAATCAATATTGATCTAGCTCCGACGTAGGGAATCTATATCAATCTTGATTATCCAGAGATAAATCGGTTGAACAGTATAAACGAGAAAGGGCGATGCGCCTCAATTCAAAGCCTGTACTAGTTCGATAAGTTGACTAACTTACTGGTAAGCCGGAGATTAGAACTGATGCAGCCCGTCCACCAATGAGCTTCGTCGGTAACTACTACTAGGGTTTTGGCGTGAAGCCGGGTTGTATTGATTGTGAGAATAGTTTTTACAATGGACGAGGGTTCATATTTATACCCTGGTCATGGAGAGTCCTGATCGGACTAGACTAACTTGCGGATAAAGTAAACTAGATCTAATATAGAATGGGACTCTCAATATGCCTTCAAAAAGGAAATAGCCCCTGTATCTGATATGCTTCCTTCTGAGCCGACGCATCTTCCTCCGGTCGTCACTAGATCGGATTCCCTTGCCTTATCGGACCTCTTCTTCACGTCGGCTTTCCTCTCTGTCATCTTCGGTTTCCTTTTCTGGCACTATTTGTTTGACCAGTCAACGGGCCCACTGCTTAATTCCAGCCTCACCACGTCATATCTGACTCAGCATATCTGGTGCGAAAACCTGGTGTCAACACATGCCCCCCAGTTTCGGAGTATGAAGGATTCATGCTTCGAAATTCTGTAAATCCAGCGTCTCAATCTCCTAGCCGATGCAATTCGCTTCATAGATTCAACACCTTGACCTCTCTAGCACTGCCCTTTTCATAGCCGATACCTTTCTTCAAGCTTCTTTATCATAACATGTTAGCCAATATGAATAATCAAGAAAACTCTACTCTTCCTGCTAAATAACTTGGTTTTTCATTTTCAAATCAAAACATAACTTCGCTCTTCAAATGATTCTCTCAGATCGCTCAATGTGTATTATTCCTCACCAAGGCACTGTATCGTCTCTTTTTCTTCCTACTTCTAATAAGGCTTTTTTGTGGAGCTCAGGGTAGGATATAGAAAGGAAGCATACTTGCACTGCATATCTTGCAAAGTCAAAAACCGGATCCAGTGGAGAAAATAAGTCATACAATCAGATCAAGATGTGCATGTGTGTGGAATTTTTGGGTGAAACTCCCTTTTGCATGACTCTTCATTTTACTTTTCTTTTCAGATATGGGCTATCTTTCATATTTATTTTTTATCACCCTTCCTTATGCTTTTGAGCACAGATAATATATTATTTTTTTTCTTTTTTGCATAACCCATACCTTTTGCATAATGAATTTGAAAAGTCATGTCAAAGGGACGGAGTATTTTTGTATGGATGGAAGGCATGTTTTTGCGTAACTTCCAGTGTAGAAGTCAGCATATGAATAGTCGAGTACGCGAATCCAGACCAAACGACCGATGTGCCCAGAAATTAAAGTCTAGCATACCCAACAATGGAATAATATGTGGAGTGTACGTGATCTCGATCTTAAAAGCATGAAACGAATCTCACAAGGGTCACGAACAATTTGACAATGCTCAATACAAAACAAGCAGCATATGTGTAAGGTTTTCAGAAGATATCAACATATGGCTCTGGTAGGAATTTCATATCATTGAGGAACTAAGCTATGTATTTTATTTTCACAAAATAAAATTCCCAAGTATTTCGCAGTAAGAAATAAAGTTTACTTGATCATACCATAGTTTTCGGATCGGCGAGCCGACGTTGTGTTAGCATAGATGTTGAAATCTTCTCTTCTGAATCTTGGTATTCCAGCACTGTTCATCGGCAGCAACGGCATGAGCAGCGGCGGTATCGGCAATAGTAGCGGCGGTATTGGCAGCAACACAATCTTGTGATCATCAGCCCTTCCTTCTCAACAATAAACATCGGCCATCAGCTCAGCCGAGTGATAAACGTCGGTGCAGCAAGCAACCCCATCAGCTTGTTCACACCGTTACGTGAGTTGCTTGTATTGGACTTCAGTCTTTGTAACTTTTAACTCCGGTAGCTCTGCGTCATCACCATCTTGATCGTCCTGGTGCCGTTCCTTCGTCCTAGTATCCTCGCAGCACTGCGGCAGTACCTCCGGCATTAGTAGTGATGTTGATAATATCCAGTACCTCCGGTAGCCTCGTGCTGGCGGCAAACCAGGCCATGATAGGCTGCTGGCGGTATTACTCCAGGGTCAATGCTGATAAAGTGATCGGCGGAATCGCCGATGCGGACGCAGTCGCCGATGCGGACGAAGTGATCGGCAGAATCACCGAGGAGCTACGTCCTTTGGAACTTCCCTTGTTAATCCTTCTTACTATTTCTTGGAAGTTACCTCTGACCGATCAGCAACCGGCATGGCCTGATAAACTTAGCTTCAAATAGCTTTGTTATTTTGGCCTTAATTGGTTCGTACATCTCAGTCTTGAATCTCCTTGCGTACTGCTTGTGCAGCCGATATCCTGGTTTGATGGGTAGCCGATGCTCAACAATGTTACGGCTTAAACCGAATTCACTTCGGTCTTCAAAATCTTCTATACAATCGGTCATTTAAAACAAAGTCTCAGAGCCGACTGCTTGGATCGGCTGTAATCCTTGATCGGACACCTTGAGGAAGTCGCCATCCCATGTTTTNTGACTCTTCATTTTACTTTTCTTTTCAGATATGGGCTATCTTTCATATTTATTTTTTATCACTCTTCCTTATGCTTTTGAGCACAGATAATATATTATTTTTTTTCTTTTTTGCATAACCCATACCTGTTGCATAATGAATTTGAAAAGTCATGTCAAAGGGACGGAGTATTTTTGTATGGATGGAAGGCATGTTTTTGCGTAACTTCCAGTGTAGAAGTCAGCATATGAATAGTCGAGTACGCGAATCCAGACCAAACGACCGATGTGCCCAGAAATTAAAGTCTAGCATACCCAACAATGGAATAATATGTGGAGTGTACGTGATCTCGATCTTAAAAGCATGAAACGAATCTCACAAGGGTCACAAACAATTTGACAATGCTCAATACAAAACAAGCAGCATATGTGTAAGGTTTTCAGAAGATATCAACATATGGCTCTGGTAGGAATTTCATATCATTGAGGAACTAAGCTATGTATTTTATTTTCACAAAATAAAATTCCCAAGTATTTCGCAGTAAGAAATAAAGTTTACTTGATCATACCATAGTTTTCGGATCGGCGAGCCGACGTTGTGTTAGCATAGATGTTGAAATCTTCTCTTCTGAATCTTGGTATTCCAGCACTGTTCATCGGCAGCAACGGCATGAGCAGCGGCGGTATCGGCAATAGTAGCGGCGGTATTGGCAGCAACACAATCTTGTGATCATCAGCCCTTCCTTCTCAACAATAAACATCGGCCATCAGCTCAGCCGAGTGATAAACGTCGGTGCAGCAAGCAACCCCATCAGCTTGTTCACACCGTTACGTGAGTTGCTTGTATTGGACTTCAGTCTTTGTAACTTTTAACTCCGGTAGCTCTGCGTCATCACCATCTTGATCGTCCTGGTGCCGTTCCTTCGTCCTAGTATCCTCGCAGCACTGCGGCAGTACCTCCGGCATTAGTAGTGATGTTGATAATATCCAGTACCTCCGGTAGCCTCGTGCTGGCGGCAAACCAGGCCATGATAGGCTGCTGGCGGTATTACTCCAGGGTCAATGCTGATAAAGTGATCGGCGGAATCGCCGATGCGGACGCAGTCGCCGATGCGGACGAAGTGATCGGCAGAATCACCGAGGAGCTACGTCCTTTGGAACTTCCCTTGTTAATCCTTCTTACTATTTCTTGGAAGTTACCTCTGACCGATCAGCAACCGGCATGGCCTGATAAACTTAGCTTCAAATAGCTTTGTTATTTTGGCCTTAATTGGTTCGTACATCTCAGTCTTGAATCTCCTTGCGTACTGCTTGTGCAGCCGATATCCTGGTTTGATGGGTAGCCGATGCTCAACAATGTTACGGCTTAAACCGAATTCACTTCGGTCTTCAAAATCTTCTATACAATCGGTCATTTAAAACAAAGTCTCAGAGCCGACTGCTTGGATCGGCTGTAATCCTTGATCGGACACCTTGAGGAAGTCGCCATCCCATGTTTTTCCTGACAGGCATTCAATCCCTTCAAACTCCCAAATCGTTGACTCGGCTGTTGCAATACTAACCGAATCATCAGCTGGGACGATCTCCACATTGTTGCCTTACCATTGAATCAAGCACTGGTGCATCGTGGATGGGATGCAGCAATTGGCATGGATCCAATCATGTCCGAGGAGCATGCTGTAAGAACCTTGGCCATCAATCACAAAGAAAGTAGTCGGCAATGTCTTGCTGCCGATGGTCAATTCCACATGAATTGCCCCCCGAGGCTCTGAAACATTTCCACCGAAATCCTTGAGCATCATATTGGTCTTGATTAGATCATCTATCCCTTTACCCAGCTTGCGGAATGTGGAATAGGGCATGAGATTGACAGCAGCTCCTCCATCAACCAGCATCTTGGTCATCGGCTTCCCATCAACATATCCTTTGATGTACAGAGGCTTCAGGTGCCGATATCCATTTGCATTTGGCTTCTCAAAGACAGCCTTTTCTGAATCAAGAACTAAGCATGCGGCGGCTTCTTCCAGTTCATAATCAACCTCACCATCATCTTGTTCATCAGGAGCAGCAAAATCAAAAGGCAACATCAGAACCATGTTTATTGGGGCTGATGTGCTTGCTTCATCATTATTGGCCATCTTGATGCGCCATGTCTTCTTTTCTTTTGCCAATTCTTGCTCCTGAATCTGCTCTCGATAGCGTAAACGCTGCACGCGTCTCTTCTTGGATCTAGAAATCCCTGATGGGCACCACTGTCCAGTCTTCATTTGAGGTTCTTTAATCCGATCCCGAACTGGAGCCTTTTCTTCCATTTTTTCAGGGCCAAGAGCATCAACCTGGCCTTCGATATTTTTATGGCCATGAGCATCAACTCGGCCTTCATCTCCTTGATGATGATCATCAATCCTGACGCCGATCCGTTCATGAACTGATCGTCGACCTCTCTTAAAAGCTCTATATTCTTCATACTGGAGACTGCATTCAGGACAATCTGCTTTGGATGGTAATCTGAGTTTCTCGTTCCAGCAGAACACGAAGAAAGGACATCTCCAGTGACCATCATCTTGATCATACTGCTCATAGGTCTGACATCTGTCCATATGCCAATCGGACCTATCATCGCACCAGCGTTGTCCATCGGACCTATCATATCGACGTCGGCCATCGGTCCTGTCATCATATCGGCATCGGCCATCGGACCTATCATCAAATCGGCGTCGGCCATCGGACCTGTCATTGTATTGGCGCCGATCATCAGACCCATCATCAAATCGCCTCGCCTGATATTCGCGCCTCTGACGCCGTCGTTCCTCGCGCTCTTCCCATGCTCGGGCTGCTGCCTGCTGCCTTTTGTACTTGTTAATCAGCATCTGGGAAGTCACACGTGGCCGATATCCACCAGGAGCATTAGATTCACGCCCAAATACCTGATGATTCCTCCGCAGCTCTTCAACAGTAACTTGAACTGCAGGACCAACGGCACCAGAACTCTTGGCGTGGTCCGATGTAAGCACTTTAAACTTCCCCTTCTCATCAGCATCAACCATATTAATGGAAAAGGAGAAATCAGCAAAGTTATTAGGAAAGGGATGACCATCGATCTTCATGGCTTTCTTGTTATCTTCAAATTTGATCTTGCCAGATTCAATAGCCAATTGGATCTCCCTCCTGAACACCTTGCATTCATTTGTTTCATGAGAAGTTGAGTTGTGCCATTTGCAATATTTGCATTTCTTCAACTCATCGGCCGATGGAATTGAGTGATTTGCAGATAGTTGAATAAGCTTTTCACTGAGCAGCAAATCAAAAATCTTATCGGCCTTTGTTATATCAAAACCAAACTTCTCAGGGTTCTGTTTGCTCCATGGTAATGATACTGGCTTTTTGGACTTGGTCCATTCAGCTATGTTGATATCAGCCTCTTCTTCAGAATCAGAGAGATAAGATACTTGTTTGGAAAACTTTGTGCGCTTCATCTCTTGATATCGGACCTCATGGGCTGACACCTTCTGCACTAATTGTCCCAACGTCTCAAACTCCTGATCGGCGTGAGTAAACCCTGGAATGCAAGCTCGGCCAACTGCATGTCAGATAGCCTCAAACTGTAGCATTGATTCCTGATTTCACGGAATCGTTGAATATACTCTTTAACGGACTCATCATTCCTTTGCCTGACAGCAATCAAATCGGAAATCTTCATCTCATTGAGACCAGAAAAGAAGTATTTATGAAACTGCTTCTCCATATCGGACCATCCTGTGACTGATCCTGCTGGCAACGACGTAAACCAAGTAAACGCCGGCCCTGATAATGACAGAGGGAAGAATCTAAGCCTGAGTCCCTCTTCTGAAGCAGCCTCACCACATTGAGCCAAGAATCGGCTCACATGTTCGATGGTGGTCATATCATCCTGCCCGGAGAATTTTGAAAAGTCCGGCACTCTATAACGTGGAGGAAGTGGCACTGCATCAAAGTAAGATGGGTATGGGTGCCGGTACAACCTCGCTTCATCTTTAGGCTTCAAGCCGAATTGATTCTGGATCACCTCGGCTATTTTCCGTGACCAATCGGACTCCTGTACTCCGAGTGGCATTCCACCAGCTTGATTCACGTCCGTCATGTAATTGTTGTAATCACCGACCATACGCTGATGTGGAGAAATCTCTGCACGTAGCCTTGCAGCTGCAGGTTGCTTTTCTTCTTCGTTCAGAGTCCTAGTATATTTTTCACCATGCGGGCCGACAATCGTTCCATCGGCCATCAATAGAAAACCGTTGGCCAGCTAAATAGGTAGTGGAATCGTTGGATTCTGCGGAGCAACGGTCATGGCATTATCTTCAGTCTCCTTATCTTTCCCTGATCCTGATGCCCCTGCAGAATCTGCTATGAATACTGGGCCTTTCAAACAAATGGAATCATCCACCGCCTTCTTGATGAGATTATCTAAAGAATTCACCAAAGTGCCTAACTGGTTGATCAATGCATGATGAACAGCCTGGTGAATCATCTCTGTCATGTTGACATGGTACTCCCGAGCATCAGTCGTTTTCTTGATCAATTCTGGATCTGGGAGAGCACCTTTGAGTATAGGGCCTGAACGATTACGCCCAAATTGGCCAAGGCAAAGCTTCTCAAATGCATCAATCTGGGCCTGAACTGCATCTAATTGAGCTTTAGACAGATCGGCCTTTGTAATTGGAATGGCCGTCTCAGGCGTCTTGTTCTTGTCATTCTTGGCCTTCTCAGCAGCTTCTTTTTCAGCAGCAAGTTTTGCTGCAGTTTCTTTCTCAGCGGCAAGCTTTGCTGTGGTTTCTTTTTCAGCATCAGACGACGACATCTTGGAATTTGCTTCTCGTGTCCCACCGGGCGTGCCAAAAATGTGTTGACGCAGAAAATCGGCGGTCGTATCCTCCGCGTGCAGCACAAGAAGACCAGGGAGATCTGCTTCGCTCCAGTGCCAGCCTACACTCCGTTCAGGTTCGCGGCGTGCCAGTCAATTTGACCTGAAATTGACAAGGGAATAAAACAGTTAAATTACTCTTTGATTGTGCCGGCTCTATTCCAAACGGCGAAGGCACGTCGGATTTTAGCCAAGACCCAATCATAATGTATCGGCCGATGCCAATCGGACCTCAAAATCGGACTTCATAGATGACCTCAATCGGACCAATATAATCGGACCTCAATCAGTCATCTAATCGGACCTCGGAATCGGACCAATCAGGATCGGACCTTGTAACAGATCAGCCTTTAAATAAAAATAAAGCATAAAATATGACCGATATGTAAATAATGGATCAGCTGTGCCTTTGGACAAGATATTAAATAATCAAAGTGTAAGCCGATACATCGTCCATCTTGCCTAGTTGCCAGTTTGGTTTATCTTATCGGACCATCTAACCAGTCAATCGGACCAGAACCTTTTCAGAGAAATCTAGCTCCGACGTAGGGAATCTAGATTTCTCCAGCTATGATCAAATCAGATAGCTAAACGATCAAACTCAACTCACCAACCTGTCAACTAAACAAGATGCTCGCACAAGTGTTAATCAGATTAAGCAAATAAACAGATAAAACATTAACAGGATCGTTCTGATTCTAAAGTATGCTATCGAATAATCAATCAAAACCTAGCTCCGACGTAGGGAATCTAAATCATGCATAACACTCAAATAGCAATCAGGTATAACCAAAGCTTCCTTTGACTAATCAAGATGAATCTAGCTCCGATGTAGGGAATCTAAACCAAGCATGACAATCAAAGATCAATCTTATCATATTATGAACATCTAGCTCCGACGTAGGGAATCTAAACAAACACAATACTCAAAGAACAACCAGATTAAACCACAAAACATAGATCGGACCTAGAACGATACTGTAAGATAAATATTGCTTAAATCGGACCAAGACCGGTGCTCAAAGCCGTTGAAGAAGTAGATTGATTCACATGGCGCAGATCTAAACCAATCTAGCGACTTCAAACAACCGCAAAGACTGCCTTTAAATAACCAAGATTACTCTAGCTCCGACGTAGGGAATCTAGACTAATCTTGATGATCTAGCTCCGACGTAGGGAATCTAGACATAAAGTGCAGTCCGATAAACGATAATCTGTTGAATAATCAATATTGATCTAGCTCCGACGTAGGGAATCTATATCAATCTTGATTATCCAGAGATAAATCGGTTGAACAGTATAAACGAGAAAGGGCGATGCGCCTCAATTCAAAGCCTATACTAGTTCGATAAGTTAACTAACTTACTGGTAAGCCGGAGATCAGAACTGATGCAGCCCGTCCACCAATGAGCTTCGTCGGTAACTACTACTAGGGTTTTTGGCGTGAAGCCGGGTTGTATTGATTGTGAGAATAATTTTTACAATGGACGAGGGTTCATATTTATACCCTGGTCATGGAGAGTCCTGATCGGACTAGACTAACTTGCGGATAAAGTAAACTAGATCTAATATAGAATGGGACTCTCAATATGCCTTCAAAAAGGAAATAGCCCCTGTATCTGATATGCTTCCTTCTGAGCCGACGCATCTTCCTTCGTTCGTCACTAGATCGGATTCCCTTGCCTTATCGGACCTCTTCTTCACGTCGGCTTTCCTCTCTGTCATCTTCGGTTTCCTTTTCTGGCACTATTTGTTTGACCAGTCAACGGGCCCACTGCGTAATTCCAGCCTCACCACGTCATATCTGACTCAGCATATCTGGTGCGAAAACCTGGTGTCAACATGTGTATTCAATCGGCCGAATCCCCTTATATTTATAGGGAGGGTAGGTCTTGTGTCGCAAGGAAACCAAGTTACAACTCGTTACAACCTCGGAATCCTAAATCTAGAGTTCTAGTCGGATTAAAAAAGGGTAACCGGTCTGACCGGTCCCCCACACCGGTCAGACCGGTCTGGGTCAGACTCCCTCGTCTTGCACGTCTTGCTCCTCCACCGACTCTTGCGGTCCTCTTGAATCCTAAGCACCGCAACCTTCAGTCATTCCATAGAGTATGTCATCTTTTGCTTCTTGCACCAATAATTGCGGTCCTCCTGAGCCCTTAGTACCGCAATAGTCGGTCATTCCAGAGACCATGTCGCTTCCATCGAACTAGGACTGATTGTTGCGGTCTTTAATGTGCCAGCACCGCAACATCCTATGCCAGACCGGTCAGACCGGTCAGGCTAACCGGTCTGACCGATTGCCCTGGCCTGTGTCAATTTTAGTTGTCAACAGAGAGAAGAGGAGCAGAGGAGGAGAAGCAGCCCGCGACGAGGAGAAGCCTCGCCTGCCGATCGCGTCGTCAAGCCGAACCGCGAGCTGGAGTATGCCGTCGACGACCAGAGCACCACCATGTTCGTACGAAGCTGCGACGCAACGTCCCTGCGCCCACGCCCGTCGCCTCGGCTGCAACTCCTGGAAGCTGGACCCGCCAGCCGCCGTCGAGCACCACGCCCGGCCTCAACCTGCTTCGCCCCACTGCGGCCTCGCCGACCTCGCCGTTCCAGAAGCGGTACTGTGAGCCCAGCAATACTCTGCCGCCCCAGGCTGTTGACGTCTCCGCGTCGCGCTCGTGCAGCTGCCCGTCGCCATCGACCACGCCTCCTGCAAGCTGGACTGTGAGACCGTGCCCCTGAACGACGACCTCGAGTTGCTTCCTTGAACGCCCGCGACCTGTTCGACGATATGCCCGAACCAAGGACCGCGAGCTTGCCCAGCCCCGCCTCTTCACCGCGTCGACCTTGTCGCTGTCATGCCCCATGGTGAGTAGCCCAGCCTTCCCTCACGGTTTCCTCTCTGTTCGCTGGTTGCTTCCTTTTCTGGAAGTGTGATTGTGTTGCCGGCCTTCGTGCCGAGTTCTGCAAGCCCTTGCCCTTCTGCCCTTCGCTGATCGGAGAACAGACCCACAACTTCACCTTGCCTTCTACGTATTTGATGAAATGCCAGAGCTCTCCTTGTGTACAGCCTCGCCATCGCCGTGCTTGCTGCTGTGAAGCCGGCCTTCGTGCCGTGCAGTGCAGGTGCCTTGCAGTATGTATTCTGGAGCTTTGCCTTACCCCGCCATGCCAAAGCTGCCGAGCTATGGTTATCATCCATCTTGCCTGCTACATGTTTGATGGAATGTCTAAACCGTGATCCCGCGTGCTAACCGCTGCCCCGTCGAGCCGCGCTGGATATCTTAAAACCGTGCCCATCCATGTTCGCCTTGCAGCCTGGCTCCATTGGAAATTTTGCCCTGCTGCTCTCTCCACCGATGGTTGCACGAGCTTTTTCCCTCTCTTATGTTTTCCTCTTTTCCCACCCCAAGCACCAGAAGCTCTTGCCTATTTCTTCCTTGCTCGAGCAAGCCACCAGCAACTGAAGATCCTGAGAGCTCTCCATTCAACAAGTAGCAGCAGCAAAACAGCATCACAGTAGTTATCTTCCTCTAAATTGTTTCCCCATTTCTGTATTCTCACGCCACCTAAAGGTCTGTCTGCAGCTCGACCTGTCATGTCCCTCATTTCTCCAAACCCAACTCTCACCTTTTATCCTTTTCCCACAAGGAGCTAGCAGCTCGAGTATCAGAATGCAAAGCATCCGAGCAACCAAGCCAAAGACCATCTGTTCCTGCAATAAGACTTCCATCCACCTCGCCGCTGAAGTGTTTGATAAAATGCCTGAGCCCTCTGAGTATGTCCTGGCCGTTCTGGATTGCTACTGCTCTGTTGTGCCCGGCTTTGTGCCGCTTCTCAAATCAATCGCTGCAAGTTGCCCTTTCATCCTTGACCTGCATCACCATTGTTCCTTGCCGATCATGTCGCGACCATGGTGAACCATGTGCTCGTGCACTAACGACCCAAGTTCCGGTCCTTTGTCACCCACAATGATCCCGTCAACCTTGGCCATGGCCTGACCTACCCTAAGCCACACCGGAGACTAGGGCTGGATGTCGAGCTGGCTCGGCTCGGCTCGGCTCGCTCCGGCTCGCTCAGATAACGAGCTGGCTCGGCTCGGCTCGTTATCTAAACGAGCAAAAAGTGAGGCTTGGCTCGGCTCGTCTGTGGCTCGAGCTAGCTCGTTTTGGCTCGCGAGCTGAGAAGGTGCGAGCGTGCGAAGGCCGCGCTGCGAGCACAAGGCGTGGTGAAACAAAGTTTCAGCAAGAATCCAGCACAAGCAAGCCTTACACAAACAACAGCTAAAAGAAATTTCCAAATCACGCAAGTTCCTATGACCAGAAATGAATCTTAAAAAAAGCTTTCACGTATTTCACTGGGAATCAAGGAGGCAAGGACAAAGGACCACGAAGAATCAAAATCTCGGCCAACAATTAGACGAATTTCATTGGGAACCAACCTGCTCAAGTGGCTCTTTGAGACTCCAAGGCAAGGATCTAGCCTTCCTCAGCTACGCCCCTGGTGGGGACGGCGACGCTCACTTGCCCACCGCACGCCGACACCGAGGGATGGAGATGCGCCAGCGTCGCCGAGGGAGGGAGATGTGTCAGCGTCGCCGAGGGAGATGCTTCGCCGGCGGAGGCCCAGAGCCGAGTTGGGCGGGCGGCGGCGCCCTCGAATCGGCCGGCGCTAGGGTTGCCGCGCCGCAACTCGCGAAGATGGCGAATCGACTCGCAAGTCGCGACTGGAATCTAGGGGAGGGCCGGAGGGTGAGTGGGGTTGAGGCGCGAGGGATGGGCTGCTATTGGGCCAAAGCCGATGGGCCGTGTGTTTTTGTTGGACCAAAGTTGGATTAATGCACAGCTCATTTGGCTCGCGAGCTGGCTCGCGAGCAGCTCGAACTCGCTCGTTATACTAACGAGCTGAAATGGTTGTTCGAGCTGGCTCATTAGCGTATCGAGCCGAGCCAAGCCGAGCCGAGCCGAGTTTGTCACGAGCCGAGCGAGCTAACGAGTCACGAGCTTTTCGTCTTTCTAAAATCATGAAGTACCCGTTAGTGAAAGGTTTGGTGTTTTTGGCTCTTATTGCTTCTTATTTGGAGTTTATTCGCTCTAGATGCCGTTCTTTATTTATGCAAACGTATGCTAGGATCTGGGGAAGATCTAGAAGACTTCGTCGACTCCGTCGACTCAGACTTCGTCAACTTGGACTTCAGCGAGTAAAGACTTGTACGACTACGTCAAGATGAGTTTGGATCGCAAAGTCACAGGTGTCCACGCCCATCCTACTTTTGAATCCTATTAGGCATTGCTACTAGTATGCTAGTGCTTTACTTTCTCGCATGATGATGATAATGACCTATTGCATGGCCTTATTTACTTACCATTATCAATTATAAACCCGATACACTTTGATGCTATGAACTTGCTATGCTTGCATGTGTATGGGATGGTTGTGATAGGATTCTTGCCGTGTGTGGGGCAAAAACCCAGGAAAGGAGTAAGGGGTTTTAGGAACTTTGCGGGGGTGAGCAGATTAACGCGATCTTCATATCGAGGGCTTGTGGTGTGTGCTTGGGTACATCCTACGGAGTACCTATGGTGGGTACATGTTCTTGTGTTACTTGAGGAGTTTGGCGGCAATACCTGTAATGGGTGCGCGAGCGGACCACTGGAAGATGGATGCGCTATTTGACGGTGACGCTCACCCCGGCACCAAAAACCGAGTTGGATTGGCTACTGGAGGAAGGAAACCCGTGCCCACCACTTACATTTAATGGGGGGTGTTCCAGCCAGCCTAGTTAAGTGCGGTACCCGGACTGTAAGGAGTTAGCGGAAGTGTGTGGGGGAAAAGGCGGAGACCTTGTTCCCCCGAAGGAGGCTCATACCCCGGGACTTGGCCACCGCGGGGGAGGCCATCACAGTTCTCGGATGCCGAGTTGCGTCTTCGGCATATCCTAAGCCGAGAGAAGTAGGAGGGTACCGTTCACTGGCTAGGATCTGTGTTGTGGGCTGTGTCTCCATTGGCTCGCGACCGACTTGCAGCACAAGTGGGTCCAGGGGCACAAACTCTGCAGAGTATAATCTTTACGTAAAGCCGTGTCCACGGTCAAGGATAGCCTTCCCACCTTCCTTTCCGCCATTGTTTTAGGGATTTCTACCTCCCCTCTAGAGTAGGGCCTGCCTCGGGCAGTTGAGATGCGAAGGGAAGGAGCTTTCGCATCGCTTAGAGAGTGATGAGTGGATGATATTGGAGACGGGTACCTGGTATGCCAGGATTGCTCGTGGTGTTGTGAGAATGGTTTTGGGATGAAGATGCTGCTTGCATAGGATTAACCTTAAGCCTATCCTTGATATTTCTTATACTAGATTTAAGCCACCTTAAAGCTTGCATTACGGATGGTGACGTGGACCTGTCCCAATCCTTGGGGGCAGTTTGTGAATGAACAGGTGAAGACTTGAATTGCAAGACCAACTCCGTTGAAGTTGGTGAGAAGGTTGCAGTGCTATGCTCAAGTGTTGCCTGTGGAGTGGCGCTCTGAAGATGAAGCTGGCGTGAAGCCTAGTTACCGTTGCGTTGGTTTTCATATTGTCGTTTAGCCCAAGGGGCATGCACCAGTACGCTTTCCGTTATATCCTTGTTGTAAGCTAACTCTGATGATTATTGTCCTTGTGGTGACTACGCCCGGTACTGAAGCACCTCCTTTAGTACCGGCCGCAACCACCGCCCGGTACTAAAGTTGGCCGAGGCCTTTAGTACAGGGCCGTGGCAACGTCCGGTACTAAAGGGGCAACCGTCCCGATACTAAAGCTCTCTCCGGGCCTCCCGAGGCACTAGGCATTTGTTGCGGTACTAATGGTGGGCATTAGTACCGGATAAAAAATATTCGGTACCAATGTAAAATTGGACCTTGGACCAAAGCCCCTTTCTCCAGTAGTATGTGGTAGGGAATTAGGCTTTAATGAAAAAAAATTCCCTTCTCTGTATAACATTGCTAGGAGAAAGAATGAGCTTGTTTCCGTAGTGCTAGGCACAATTCCATTGAATGTGTGTTTTAGAAGGGCACTGATTGGGAACAACTTGCGTCAGTGGCTTCTGTTAGTTGAAGGTATGACTGCTTTTACTCTTAATGACCAGAATGATGTTTTTGTTTAGAAACTGAGAAAAAAAAAGGAATTCACAGTAAGGCCAATGTATACAGACTTAATACAAGGTGAAGGGCCACCATCAAACTGTGCATCATGGAAGATAAAAGTGCCGCTAAAAATTAAAATATTCATGTGATATTTAGAGAAAGGGTCATCTTAACAAAAGATAACCATGTTAAGAGAAGATGGCAAGGCAGTGCTATATGTTGTTTTTGTAACTCTAATGAGACCATACAACACCTCTTTTTTTATTGTCATATGCCAAGATCCATTTGGAATGCTGTGTACATCACTTTTGGTATTCAAACACTCAGTGGTAGTATTTCTGTTTTGTTGGGTTATGGGCTCAGAAATTTCTCTTTGAAGCTCAGAACTTGTGGGTGCTTCTGCTCTTTGCTGGGCAATTTGGTTGAGTAGAAATGAAGTGGTATTCAAAAGGACCACGTCTAACTCCTTGTTGCAGGTTATTTTCAGGGGGACTTATTGGACAACATGATAGGTCACTGCTCTCTAAAGAGGAAGAGAAGGATGATCTGAAGGCTCTGTAGGTTGGAGGTCACAGTTGTGAGATCTCCAACAATTTTGGTTGGAAGTTCGGGAACAGAATTCGAGCCCAGATTTTTTCCTAAATCTAAAAAAGGCCCATCCCATCATCAGGGGTAGAGCACCATACACAAACAGCGTAACACAAATTTGCTAGCAGCAGCGCGCGCACATGGGCTTTCTTGGTTCAGATTGCTTACCCAAACAGTATCTCTTTCCTGGTAGCGATATACACTGTCTAGACCACAGTGGCGGTGGACTTTTTAGTTTGGAATGACAAAATTCCAGCCTCCACTGTTAAAGAAGAAGCACATCGTGCGAACCTGAGTAGTTTAGGTGATGAGAGTTTTATGTAACAGCGTAACAACTTGGACTTGCATCGGCCAGAGGGTTTGATCTATCTGTTGTATGTTAGTTAGATTAGAGTGTGCTGTTGTAACAAACCCTTTGGCCGACTCTCTGAGGTTGTTATCCGTCTGTACTTGTTGACGATCAAAATTGGCATGGTTCATAAGAGGCAAGGTTAAGGCCAGAAGAGCCAATTCTGTGCTAACTCTTATTATTTTGCAAGATTGGTATATGTATGTGTTGTGCAGGACATGGTGATCATTTTTGGATATTCTGGACATGGTTTCATCAAAGACACCAGGAAGCCTTCAAAACAGCATCAAGATGAGGTCAAATCATGAGTTTAAGTACACCAAGACGAAGCCTTCGCCGAGACGATCGAAACGGACATATGGATTGCCTAATTTGGAGTCCGGACGGGAGAATTGCGGCCGTTGCAAGATCTTCTGTCTGGGAAAACCGGTGATACCGGTTTTGTAAACCGGTGGTACCGGTTTTTAGCTGCTCAGGACCGAGGGAAATCCGGTTCAACCGGATTTAGAGACCGGTGGGACCGGTTTTTAGCAGATAAGTCCGAATTAGAGTTGTAATTCGATCCTAGGTCGGTTTTTGACCCCTCACGGGTACAGGCCTCCCCACCCTACATATATGAAGGGTTAAGGCCGATTGAGACATATCCAATCGAACCCAAACACTATGCATTTATCTTTTTACTCCTAAACCCTAATTCTCTTCCAACCTCTCCATGCTGCTCGTCTACTGATCTCCACGACCATAGATGACGTCCTAAGGCTTGCTGGTCAACCTAGGGCACGTCCGGCGACGTTCACGCCCTGACGGGGTCCCTCCCGGGCGAGAGCTTCGACGGCCTTTGCTAGTTTGCTCGTAAACTAGTCGTTCTTCGCTACGTAAGTGCGTTGGTTATCCCTTTGCTGGTTTGCTCCTAAACCTCGCCGTTCTTCACCACGTAAGCGTGATAGTTATCCTCTCGAACGACTGATTCTGGCGAAACCCTAGAAATCCGGTAT
>QPGU01000487.1:0-28617 GCA_004135705.1 Alloteropsis semialata | reverse complement strand
CGGCCACGGCTCCCGCCCCACCGCCAGCCACCCCCTTCTCCTTCGCCTCGGCGAGTGTGGCTGGACAGCCGACGCCGGCGACCGCGAGCTCCTCCCCCGCCTTCACGTCGACGTCGACGGGAGCGTTTGGACTTGGACAGCGGCCGCAGGCGACGGCGAGCTTCTTCTCCTGCTTCACGGGAGCGCAGCCGACGTCTCCATCGACGTCGCAACGCTCCGAGAGAAGCCTGTTCAAACCCTTCGGATTCGCACCCGCGCAGCCAGCTGAACAGTCGTCGTCGTCGTGCTCCTTCTGCGGCGGCGTCATGGGCCGAGGCCAGGCCACCGTCACGTCCGAGTGCGCCAACACGTTCCACCTGCGTTGCTTCTCCGGCAGCGTCTGCCCGGTCTGCAGCGCGCGGTGGCGCGAAGAGGTGATCGTGACGCTGTCGCCCAGGTGCTCCATCTGCGACGGCGTCATGGGCCGAGGCCAGACCACTGTCACGTTCGAGTGCGCCCACACGTTCCACCTCCGCTGCTTATCCGGCAGCGTCTGCCCGGTCTGCAGCGCGCGGTGGCGCGACGAGATCACCGTGGCGCCGTCGCCGACGCTCAACCCCTCTTCCTCGCTGGCATGGTCGCCCTTGTGTACGCGGCCAAGCTTCACTGTCGCGCCACCCGACCCGTCTTCCACGCCAAATTTCGCGGTACCCAACACCTTTTCCTCGCCGGCACAGCCCTCATTCTCACAGTCCGCCGGCTTCACCACGCCCACTTTCTCGCCGTCCTTCTCGGCGTCGAATTCCTCTTCCTGGCCGCCACAGCCGTCCTTGTCTCCGCAGACATCCCGCGTCAGATTCAAGCCGAGCAACCCCTCTACCATGCCCATGTTCACGACGCCTCAGTTCTCTTCCTCGACTCCACTGCCGTCCTTGTTTTCGCCGTCTTCCGTGCCCACTTTCGTGCCACCCAGCTCCTCCCCCTCGACGCCACAGCCGTCCTTGTTCTCACGAACTGCCGGCCTTTTCGCTTCCGCTTCTGCTTCCTTGTTCAACCCCTTTTCCATGTCAACACCGTCATCCAG
Organism: Alloteropsis semialata; assembly: GCA_004135705.1. Lineage (NCBI taxonomy): Eukaryota > Viridiplantae > Streptophyta > Magnoliopsida > Poales > Poaceae > Alloteropsis > Alloteropsis semialata. The sequence continues at coordinate 27,554 of QPGU01000487.1, read as the reverse complement.
CTTGTTCAACGACGACGAGCCGGTGGAGACGCCGGCACGCGCCGGCCAGGAAGCGACGCACGACAACGGAGTGCTCCTCCTCAAGACGCACTGCGAGAGCTCGGCCATCCCGAGAGGCGCGGCACGTGACAGCTTCGCGGTGCTGGTCCACGCCAAGGCCCCTGCCGCGGCGTCGTCGGCGCGCGCTCCCCTCGATCTCGTCACGGTACTCGACGTCAGCGGCAGCATGGCGGGCTCCAAGCTGGTGCTGCTGAAGCAGGCCATGGGCTTCGTCATCGACAACCTCAGGCCCTGCGACCGGCTCAGCATCGTGGCTTTCTCGACCAAGGCTCGCCGCGTCATCCGGCTCACACGCATGTCGGGCAGTGGGAAGGCCTCGGCCAAGGGTGCGATGGAATCCCTCATCGCCGAGGACATGACGAGCATTGGAGACGGCCTTGGCGTCGCCGCCAATGTGCTCGACAACCGCCGGCAGAGGAACGCCGTCGCGGGCATCACTCTGCTCTCGGACGGCCAGGACAACTCGACAACGTGCAGCTACGGGCTCGATGGTCGCAAGATCTACAAAGACCTCGTGCCACATTCCTTGAGGCGTAGCGCCGGCAACCAGTGCTCGCCTGTTCACACGTTCGGGTTCGGCACGGACCACGACGCGGCGGCGATGCAGGCCATCGCAGAGGAGACTGGCGGCACATACTCGTTCATCGAGAACCAGGCGGTCGTGCAGGACTCGTTCGCTCACTGCCTCGGCGGGCTCCTCTCCGTCGCGGTGCAGGAGGCGCGCGTCGCCGTCGAGTGCCTGCACCCCGGCGTGCGCGTCCGGGCGGTCAAGTCCGGGCGCTACGAGAGCAGCGTCGACCCGGACGGACGCGCCGCGCTGGTGAACGTCGGCGAGATGTACTCCGACGAGGAGAGGCGCTTCCTGTTGTTTCTGGACTTGCCAGCCGCCGCCCTCTTCGACGGCGCCACCCGCCTGATAAGAGCGAGATGCACTTACCGAGATGCGGCGACCGGGCAGTCGGTGGACGTTGCCAGCGAGGACGCCGTGGTGAAAAGGCCGATGGTCGTGGTGGGTGCGGAGCCGTCCGTGGAGGTGACGCGGGAGCGGTTCCGCGTGTAGGCGGCCGAGGACGTCGCGGCGGCACGGATCGCGGCAGAGCACGGCGAGCACGCGGAGGCGGCGCGGATACTGGACCGGCGGCAGGAGGCGGCCGCGGGCGCTGGGCTCGCCGGCGACGCGACGTGCGGGGCGCTGCTGGCGGAGCTGCGCGAGCTGAGGGCGCGCGTGGCGGACCGGCGGGAGTACGAGCAGACGGGGCGCGCGTTCACGCTCGCCGGCATCACGGCGCACGCGCAGCAGCGCGCGTCCACGGTGCAGTTCACCGGGGCGGCGGCGGCGGCGCCCTCCCCGAGCCTGTTCGGTGCCGGGGCGTCGTCGACACCGGCGTTCGGGGCAGCACTGGCGCCTTCGAGCTTCAACTTTGGCTACGCGACGCCCGCAATGCAGGGCATGGCGGCATCGTCGAGGAAGACGCGCCGGTCGGCGGCGAGCAGCCTGTTCGGTTCCAACCCGGGCACCACGAGTCATTGGCAGGGATCGTTATTTTCTTGAGGGCAAAATATTCCATATTTCAACCACGTGCTAGCAGCTTCCTTTTGGAACGGATTCTGAGAGGAACATTCTTGCTTTAATTTCACTGATCTGACCAATTGAGAAGCAATGTTCAGTCCAAGACTCCAAGGTGTTAGAGCTTATCCAGCTGTGTAACAGATTGTGTCATGTGTCAACAGCACAACCTCGTGTAGATGTAGATGTACAACAGAAGTCATAGATATCCCATGTAAATAGGATCACGAGGTTGAGCTGTTGCCGTGATGTGTAAACAACCACACCAGGGGTGTTTCCTGGTATAAATCAACACGAAGAGCGGCCTCCAAGGAGGTGACAACGCTTCCACCAAAATCTCACATGGTAACAGAGCCAAGCCTCTAAACCGCATCTAGATGTCGATCATCAACTCCTCTGCGTCGTCCTCCGCCGGGCCGGCGATCCCGTCGCCGTTCGGTCTCCCCATCACGGAGAAACTCTCCAAGAACAATCTTGTTCTATGGAAGCTGCAAGTCCTGCCCGCGATCCGCGGCGCCCAGCTTGAGGACTTCCTCGACGCCAAGATCCCTGCGCCGCCCAAGCGCGTCGCCGTCAAGAAAGGAGATCAAGTCGTCCAAGAGCCCAACCCTGAGTACACAAAGTGGGTGGTGCTCGATCAACAGGTGCTCAGCTACTTGCTGACCACCATATCTCGTGAAGTTATGGCGCAAGTCGCCACGGCGACTACGGCGTCGGCGCTCTGGGCTGCGATCGAAGAAATTTTTTCGGCGCAGACCCGTGCTCGCGCCACCAACACCCGCATCAAGCTCACCACCACCAAGAAGGGCAGTATGACTGCCGACGAATACGTCAACAAGATGAAGCTGCTCGCCGACGACATGGCCGCCGCCGGGAAGCCCATCGACGATGAGGAACTCATGACCCACATCCTCACCGGTCTTGATGCTGAGTACAACCCTTTGGTAACTGCTCTTCTCGCTAGGGTTGAACCTTTACCCTATAGCGAGCTCCTGTCTCAGATTCTCAGTTTTGAAAGTCGATTAGATCTGCTCCATGGTGGTGGAGCCGGCTCGTACTCTTCTGTCAATGCAGCTTCTCGGGGCGGCCGCGCTCCTTCTCGTGGACAGCGCGGCGGCGGTCGCTCTGGGAACCCCGGTGGCCAGCAGAACCAGCGTGGCCGTGGCTCTGGTGGTGGCAGTGGCCGCGGCCGTGGCCAAGGCGCCACAGGAGGACAGAAGCCTCGCTATCAGGGACGCTGCCAAGTGTGCTTCAAGGAGGGGCACAGTGCTGATCGTTGTTGGCATCGTTTTGATGCTGATTACGTCCCTGATGAGCGCCATGTCAATGCTGCGACTCACTCATACGGCATCGACACCAACTGGTACACCGACACGGGCGCGACAGACCACGTCACCGGCGAACTGGAGAAATTGACCACGCATGACAAGTACAGCGGCAACGACCAGATTCGTACGGCAAGCGGTGCAGGTATGAACATTAATCATATTGGTCATGCTATTGTTCGTGCCCCTAGTCGCAACCTTCATTTAAATAATGTCCTACATGTTCCCCAAGCCAAAAAGAACCTTGTTTCAGTTCATCGCCTTGCTTCTGATAATAATGCTTATCTAGAATTTCATCCTGATTTTTTCTTGATTAAGGATCAGGCAACGAAGAAAACCATTTTGGAAGGCACATGTAGTGGTGGCCTCTACCTTCTTCCTGCACCGCGCAAAGATGTCTTGAGTACTGTCCTACCGTCCACCTCTAGATGGCACAGTAGATTGGGTCACCCTGCTCTTCCTATCACAAAAAGAGTTATTAGTGAGCATAGTCTTCCCTGCTCTAGTGAAGTCAATAAAGAGTCTATTTGTGATGCTTGCCAACAAGCAAAGAGTCACCAACTTCCATATCCTGTTTCCTCCAGTGTGTTTAAATTCCCTTTGGAACTAGTTTTTTCTGATGTATGGGGTCCCGCTCCTGACTCTGTTGGGAGAAAATGCTATTATGTGAGCTTCATTGATGATTTCAGTAAATTTACTTGGATTTATCTGCTCAAATTCAAGTCTGAGGTGTTTGCCAAATTTCATGAGTTTCAAGCGCTAGTTGAACGTCAGTTTAATCGCAAAATTCTTGCTATGCAAACAGATTGGGGTGGTGAATATGTCAAACTTAATTCCTTTTTTGCCAAAATTGGCATCATGCATCTTGTATCATGTCCCCATGCTCACCAACAGAATGGCGCGGCTGAACGTAAGCATAGGCACATTGTTGAAGTTGGTCTCTCTCTTTTATCTCATGCCTCTATGCCTCTTAAATTCTAGGATGAAGCCTTTCTTTCTGCCACCTACCTTATTAACCGAACCCCTAGCAAAGTCATCAACTTTTCTACCCCCCTTGACCGCCTATTTCATGAAAAGCCAGATTATTCCTTCCTGAGAGTTTTTGGGTGCGCATGTTGGCCCAATCTCCGCCCCTATAACTCTCACAAACTTGAGTTTTGCTCCAAGCGGTGTGCTTTCTTAGGATACAGTCCGCTCCACAAAGGCTACAAGTGCCTAGACATTTCCACAGGGCGTGTGTACATCTCCAGAGATGTTGTTTTTGATGAGACTGTTTTTCCTTTCTCTGAACTTCATTCTAATGCTGGCGCCCGCTTACGAGCTCAAGTTGAAATCCTTCCTAGTTATCTTCTTAATCCTATTAGGCGCACCACATTGCATGATTTTAATATGAATAATGCTTCATCTCCTACTCCACTAGAAGATACATCTGCAGGTGATTTTATGCAGCACACCAGTTCTGCGCCGTCCAATGGTGGTTCGGCACCTGGTGCACCTGCCCCGGACGCATCTACCTCGGCTCCGGCGCCTGCCTCCGGTCGAATGCAGGAGGAGTCGCTGCTCCCGTCCGGGCCTGCCACGTTGCATGACCCGGCAGCGCCTCCCTCCCCTCCACCGACAGCTCCCGGTCCGCCGGGCCTCACGGTGCTCTCTGCCGAGGAATCTGCCCCGCCGTCGTCTACTTCCCAGCGCAGGCAATCCAACTTGGATCCTGTGCCGCCGGGATCTCCTGCGTCATCTGTTGCTGCGGATCCTCCTGCGCCACCTGCCCCTTTAGCTACTACTTCTGCTCCTTCTGGTCCACGGACTCGAGGGCAGGCCGGCATCAAGAAGCCGAAAGTGTACACCGACGGGACCATCAGGTATGGGTGCCTAGCTACTGCACAGGAACCTTCTGATCTTGCTGCTGCATTCGCAGATCCCAATTGGCATCAAGCAATGGAAACTGAGTTCAGTGCTCTCGCCAAAAATAACACCTGGCACCTTGTTCCTCCACATACTGGCAAGAACATCATTGACTGTAAGTGGGTTTACAAGATAAAGCGTAAACCTGATGGTTCCATTGATCGTTACAAGGCCCGTCTCGTTGCAAAAGGTTTTAAACAACGGTATGGCATTGATTATGAGGACACCTTTAGTCCAGTTGTAAAGGCAGCCACCATTCGTCTTGTACTCTCTCTTGCAGTGTCAAATGGGTGGTGTCTTCGACAGCTAGATGTGCAAAACGCGTTTCTTCATGGAGTTCTTGAAGAAGTGTTCATGAGGCAACCTCCTGGTTTTGAGGACAAGCAATGTCCACAGTACATCTGTAAGTTGGATAAAGCTCTTTATGGGTTGAAACAAGCTCCTCGTGCTTGGTACTCTCGCCTTAGTTCCAAGCTTCAAGATTTGGGTTTTACTCCTTCCAAAGCTGATATATCACTCTTCTTCTTCAACAAAAGAGGAGTGATTATGTTTCTACTTATTTATGTGGATGATATCATTGTGGCCAGTTCTTCTGCAGCCGCTACTACTGCCTTGCTGCGTGATCTCAAGGCTGAATTTGCACTCAAAGATCTTGGTGATCTACACTATTTTCTGGGAATTGAGGTTAAAAAGGTACAAGAAGGAATTCTTCTAACACAGGAAAAATATGCTTCTGATCTTCTAAAACGGGTTGGAATGACTGGTTGCAAACCGGTCAACACTCCCATGGCCACATCTGAAAAGTTGTCTGCACATGAAGGTGATGTTCTTGGACCAACTGATGCTACACAGTATAGGAGCATAGTAGGTGCTTTACAATACCTAACTCTAACTCGCCCCGATATATGTTTTGCTGTCAACAAAGTATGTCAATATTTGCACATGCCTACTACCATTCATTGGACAGCTGTGAAAAGGATTCTAAGATACTTAAGCTACACCATCTCGGTTGGTCTAAAGATTCGAAGATCCTTGTCCATGCTTGTCAGTGCATTCTCTGATGCAGACTGGGCGGGTTGCTCTGATGACAGAAGGTCCACAGGTGGTTTTGCAGTTTATCTGGGGTCCAACTTAATATCCTGGAGTGCAAGGAAGCAAGCTACTGTAGCAAGATCAAGCACAGAAGCTGAGTATAAGTCAATGGCAAATGCCACTGTAGAGATAATGTGGCTGCAGACGCTGCTGAATGAATTGGGGGTTAAAGCTCCCAAGGAGGCACGATTGTGGTGTGACAATGTTGGCGCCACTTACCTTTCAGCTAATCCAGTGTTTAATGCAAGAACCAAGCATATAGAAGTGGACTTTCATTTTGTTCGAGAAAGAGTAGCTCAAGGACTGCTACAAGTTCGGTTCATTTCCACACATGATCAAGTGGCGGACGGATTCACCAAACCGCTCCCTATTCGGCAACTGGAAAGCTTCAAGGCCAATCTCAACTTAGATACGTCTTGATTGAGGAGGAGTGTTAGAGCTTATCCAGCTGTGTAACAGATTGTGTCATGTGTCAACAGCACAACCTCGTGTAGATGTAGATGTACAACAGAAGTCATAGATATCCCATGTAAATAGGATCACGAGGTTGAGCTGTTGCCGTGATGTGTAAACAACCACACCAGGGGTGTTTCCTGGTATAAATCAACACGAAGAGCGGCCTCCAAGGAGGTGACAACGCTTCCACCAAAATCTCACACAAGGGACCAATTCAAATCACACAGATGCGAAGGCATCCCAATATCTCATATACCATTGTTTTGCTTGTTTGTCTTTTATGCCTTTTTTTGAACTATTTTGTTTTCTCATTATCACGACACAAAAACAAGATACAAAATAGCCGGCTAAGACATTTAACGTATCAGCCAAAAAAACTAATAGCTGGTTAAATAGACCTATAGCATTAAATATTGGCTAAATTGCACGTAAGATCAAATAACATCCTCTAAAATCAGCAGGGGCTATATCAGGCTATTCCGTAGCTTGCACAAAACTAAGATGACCTCAACGTTGATGAACTCTAGAAGCACAGCGGGCTCTTGTATTGTGTGGTAGGCAACATGTCCATCGATAGCAAGGCGCCTGTGGTGATTTTGTCAATTTCAAGATCAGAACAGTCGGCCAGTCTCTCGGAGGTGCTTATAGGGGCAGAGTTTACGTGTGTGTATTCATAGGGGCGAGTGTGCGTGCGTGTGTGAACATTTGCGTCTATACCGGTCTTTCGCAAAAGAAAAGATGACCTCAGTGCTGAAGAACTCTAGAAGGACAACGGGCTCGAGTACCGCAAGTATAGATGGCCAAATGGACGGTCCTGCACTAGCACGAAACGACCCGAATCGGCACTATGCATGTTCGTGCGGACCATGTCGGCATTGCATGCCGCATCGTCGGCCCAAGCACGACACTATGCCTCCACTATAGTGTTGTGTCGGCACGACGACTCGGCTGGGCCCGTGCTCGCCCATAGCATGAGGAGGCGGACGATGCAAGGCCGATAGGCGTTGACCGGGACCGGGGCCGGGGCGCATGGCGCAGCCTCGGCTGGGGAAGGGGAAGAATGGTGGCTGGAGAAGGGAAAAAGTGAGGAGAGCTAAGAGAGTTAGGGTTACAACTAGAAGGAGATTTATATATATGTTTGTGCTATTGAGCTTAAAAGTGCTGGGTCATCGTCGTGCCGACCCTTTTTTCGTGTCGGGCTTAGCACGGAGACTTTGGGCTGGGCCATACTCGTGTCGGGCCATTTTGGGCCGGACTTTGGGCCGTCCATTTGGCCCAACCCATTTAGCCATCTATAATCGCAAGTCCGCGACTCGCCAGCCTTTTTCTCGCGCGAACCTGACAGGCCCTGCGAAATCCATCGTAGCTAGCGAGTCATTTCCTTTTTTCAACCTCTAGCGTTACAACATTTATGGAAAACGCAGATCACGAGATCGGAGATTCCCTGCAGCCTCTGATCCTCGTATGTACCTACGCCGGTTCCTCCCAAATGGGAAGGCTCGCGGCTCGCGGGGCCGACGCTTTACACATACGAACAAACCCCAAGCACTAGTAATTTTCTTGCTACATCATCGCGTCAGTTCTTGGCAAGTGGAGAGATGACGATGCTAGGCCTGAACAAAGACACAGGCATGGCGCTCCTTCTCGCCGGGGCGGTCCTGGTCGTCGTGCTGCTGATCCTCTGCTGCTGCCGCCGCCACCGCCGCCGCCGCGGGAACGGCGAATGCGACGGTGGCGGGGACCCCGATGGTTGGCACGACACGGGCGCGTGCGCCGCGGAGGCGGGGCAGCACGCCGGGAGCGCGGGGCCGCCCGGGGACGCTCCGCTGCGTACGGACGACGACGGGAACACGTGCTGCAGCATGAGCACAGGGCTCGTCCGGGTCGGACTCGGACCAGTCCATGTGCACGGCGTAGCAGATCAGCAGATGTACGCGCCGTCCAGCATGTACCTACAGTCGCGTCTGCATTCTGTTAATTAGGATTTAAGAGTTGGGTTAGCATATCATCATCATGTAAATCATGCACAGGGAGGTTCCTGAGTTCCTCTGGTCCATGTGCCACTGATCAATTTTTTGCAAGGTGCCCTGAAACTTTGAAGACAATCTCTTTCACAATTTTAATTCTGTCAAATTCATGAATTCGATGGTTACTTCATTTCTCAAACCAAATAGGATGAATTTTACTGAATTTTGAATCCACCATTACTACCTTATCTGCTTTTAGCCTCTTTATCACAAATCCGTAGACGCAATTGCAAATTTGCAATTTGCAGGTGCGATCACCAGACCGTTCGTATATAACTCTCCCCCACCTTATCGCAACGGCACCCCATCGCCTCATCTTATCCCCCGCCTCCTCGCGCCGCTGCAGCTCACTCCCGAGGCCAAGCTCCCCAAGCCAGAAACTCGCCATGGCGTCCACCACCCTCTCCTCCGCCTTCACCCTCCTCTGCCGCCCCTCCTCCTCCCCGTCCCCGTCCGCCTCGCTCCCGAGGCCCTCCGTCGCCATCCCGCGCCGCCGCCGCTCCGTCGCCGTCGCCTCCACCGCCACCGAGTCCCCCAAGGTGCTCGAGCTCGGGGACGCCATCGCCGGGCTCACGCTCGAGGAGGCCCGCAGCCTCGTCGACCACCTGCAGGAGCGCCTGGGCGTCACCGCCGCGTCCTTCGTGCCGGCCGCCGTCGTCGCCGCGCCCGGGGCCGGCGGCGCGGGGGCGGCCGAGGAGGCGGCCCCCGTCGAGAAGACGGAGTTCGACGTCGTCATCGACGAGGTGCCCACCAGCGCGCGGATCGCCACCATCAAGGTCGTGCGCGCGCTCACCAGCCTCGCGCTCAAAGAGGCCAAGGACCTCATCGAGGGCCTCCCCAAGAAGCTCAAGGAGGCCGTCAGCAAGGACGAGGCCGAGGACGCCAAGAAGCAGCTCGAGGAGGTCGGCGCCAAGGTGTCCATCGTGTGACACTAGGTATACTAGGACTCCTTTTCTTCTTCTCCAATTTCTTTTCTTTGTGTTCCAATCTTTTGTATCCCCATTGTCCTTCGCAAGGAATTGCCGTTTGATATGAGATTTGTGTATGCGTCGATTGTCTAGTTCATATATGGATAATGTATCCACCTTGAAATGACACCGAATACCACACGCTCTAAACTTGTAATGTTGATTTTGTGATATGACACTGTCAATTCATTATGGTGGGCATCGTTCTTTCCTTGTATGAGAGTTTGTCCAGGAGCAATCTTTATAGTGGTTTGCTTTGTGTTTGCTATTGGGCATTATGTTTGTTATCAATAATTGGAGGGAGTTTAGTGTGGAAATCATATATACTGAATATTAGTTCAAACCTTTAACCTGAAGTGGTCTTTCATAAATAATGTATATAGCTTTATTGGTCCATGACCTTGTTTCAGAACATTCTGTGAAATTACTTTCACTTGCATATTTATGTAAGATATCAAGTTGATTTCAATCAGATGTTAATTCAGCTTGAGAAAACTTGTTTAGTTAAGCATACATGACCAAACTGAATTGGGGCTGGATTTTGGTGCTGGTGTTACAGTGATCATGGAACCTATTTGTCGGATCAGTTTTCCTTCAGTTAGTAATGTTCTGAAAATCTCCAGGCTACAGTTCTGTATTGACATCTCCTCAAAATTTAGTACCTCTTACTGTCCTTCGTTCTCACAATGGAGCGAATTATCCATTACTTCCTCTGAGAAATTCATAGTATTTGATATTCACCATAACATATAGTGCCAGCTATTTAGAATGCAAGCTGTATTTTTGCTGTCTGTTCAGAGTGCACACCTAATAGTTGTTTTTTATTTAGTGTGTCTTAATCTTGTTATGAACTGATGATGCACCATCCAGCTTGTTCGCTCAATGGAAGAGTTGATAGAAGAATTATCTATTTTTGTTGGCATGCTCAGAATCTCTTGTGTACATGGTTTTGAGGGTTCTTTTGGGAGAGCTTCATGAATTGAAGGATTACTGTCTGCTTGTTTCTTTGTTACTTTAGGCAAATAGCATTACTCCGTTCTCATGTCATGAGTCCTATGCCACTATGCAGGCTTCTCTGTGTTGTGTTGAAAGGGGTTCTGAATAGTAAAACTTGTAAACCCCAAATGAAAGTAGGGCAAGTTTCAGGAAATGTGCACAGGTGAAAGACGATCAGTATACCACAATACAATACATGAGACTTTCCACATATGTTCATCATGCCATTCCTGTAACTGAACTTTCTAAACCAAACCTTGTGATTCCCAGTCTGACCACATGGATTCTTTGATTTTGCAGTGTGCTGTGAGTAACCCCCTTTTTTTGCATTTGACATGGCGGTCTATGTTCCACTGGTTGGAGAACAATGTACTTTCCAGATGCATATATCTACTTAGGGAGTTGAATGCCAGAGTTGGTTGTGAAAATCATGTGTTGTAATCCTAGATCATTTAACGATTTCCATTCGTCGAAGCCTTTGATGGTTTACATCATTGTAATTTCTATAATCTTTAGTCTTCAAGTTGTATTTACATCAAAACACTAGTTCACCGAAACGTGCAGCTATGGCTGCAGCCAATATCTTTGGCATGGTATCTTGTCAGCTGGTCTGCGGCGAGCAGCCCACGTCCACTTAGGATTTCACCTTTTATTTATGAAACCCAAACCCGCAGTATTACATATGTGATTTGAGACTATCTTATAAGTGGTCTTACTGATCTTGCCCAGATGCGCTATATCTGTGTTTGTGATATGGTCGTTTTAGGGAACGATGTCCATGGAGAAACCATTCTAAGAATATGCAAGGCTTAAAAGAAAATGATTGTCAGTGTCTGCGGTTTATACTGATCTTTCAGAAAAAAAAAAACTGCAGCTGCACGACCAGGGTTTTTCTTCCCGACCGCTACCGGTCCGGTTCCCGCGGTAACCGGTGTAACCGGTCCGGACCGGTAGCGGTACCGGCCGGTTACAAACCGGCCAAATTTAAAATTTGAAATTTGAATTCAAAAAAAATGAAAAAAAAATTCCTAAAAATACTTCAAGGTGCGTAGAATGTAATGATGTCAAAATTTTTCAAATATTAGTTCATTTAGTATTTTTTTGCTGGCATTAAAAGTTCAAACAGCCTACTAAATCAGCACGTTAAACTTCTAATGCCCGCAAAAAATACTAAATGCACTAATATTTGAAAAATTTTGACACCATTAAATTCTACGCACCTTAAAATATTTTTAGGAATTTTTTAGAATTTTTCTTTTATTTTCCAATTTTTAATTAAAATTCGAAAATATGTCAAATTCTTCAATGTTTTCGCAACCGGCCGGCTAACCGCTCAAACCGGCCGGCTAACCGCTCAAACCGTCGGCTAACCGGTGGAAACCGTTTGAACTAGCGTTTTTGGTTTGGATTTTGAATTTGACCGGTTTTGAACGGTAACCGTGGTTAACCGACCGGTTAACCGCTACCGCCGGCCGGCGGTAACGGGCCACCGGTCGGTAAAAAGAACCCTGTGCACGACACGGTTGTCCCGTCCGAGCACGACGACATTGCCCGGCGGCCGAGTGGGCGTCGACGGTCACCGAGCCCCCTTCCATGACTTCCCGGCCCCCCGTCGAGCATCTTGTCGGCCAGTGTGTGTGTGTCTTCCCGCAGCCTCACGACGACCGACCCTCAGCGGCTTGGCACCGGCGTCCGGGGCTCAGTAACATTCTCTCTGCTCGGCCGTGTTTGGTTTGGGCGGCAAAATTTTTGCCACGTAATAAATGCAACTTTGACCGTTAATTAGGGGTATTAAATAAAGTCAGTTTACAAAACTACTTCCACAACCCCGGGCAAAATCGCGAGACGAATCTAATGAGACCTTTGACCACATGATTAGAGGATGATTACTGTAGCATTACTGTAGCAAATTATGGATTAATTAGGCTCATTAGATTCGTCGCGCAAAGTTGCACTCATCTGTGAAAAGGTTTTATAAATAGACTTCATTTAGGATTCCGTGCAGACGAGATTCCTTGGGGCAAAAATTTTGCCCCAAGGAACCAAACACGGCCAGGCCTGGTCGAACTGCACCTCATCTTGCTGAACAAAGGCGTGGATCAACCAATATGCTAATAATATACATAAGAACTTATGACAGAGCAGTGCTCCTGCTATTCTTTTCAAAAATACATAAGAACTAACAGGTTGTTTTTACTTGTTGCGCGGTCACGCTCGAAAATTTGTACTTCCAACGCACCCAACACATGTAATTTGCTGTAAATATCGAAATTTCTTCAGTAGCTGAAGTTGAATGAATCAATTGATGCCGTGGTCAGGCTTCCACGAATATCCAGCTGAAATGGTCTGTTATTTTGACCCTGCGGCTGCCATCATATCAGATAGGCATTTCCCAACTCAGTAGAAATCCCAGCCAGAAACAAAGATAACATTACACAATTTCGTAGTAGCATTTTACAAACAAAAGAAATTGACTAGTACTAATTAAAAAGAACCTCTATTGCGCATAGCAACCTTACAGTCCGTAAGCTACGTGCAGTAACGCAACACTTCCAGACAGATCTTGTACAGGCACATACTTTTTTCTAAGATGGCAGCAAATTTATTTGAAACTGTTCATTCCATCCTTACGAGTTATGATACATGCTGCAGTACCAGAGTTTTGTGAACATTACACACAATCCCCAAATTCAGTAGCATTTATCTCTGGAGGTGCATGACGGGTATATATCGGCTCCATATTCTCACAGCAGAACCATCACGTTTATGCTTCAGCAGCTTTCTCTGAAGGGCTGTCTTCGCCCTTTGGCCCCATTTTTGCCTTCTTGGCTTCGTAGTCTTTCACAGCAGCCTTAATGGCATCCTCCGCAAGCATACTGCAATGGAGCTTTACAGGTGGAAGAGACAAGTGCTTTGCAATCTCACTGAAACAGAGCAACAGAGTCAATAATGGTAACGTGGAGTTTGCTTCAAAGGATTAAGATAGTGCCAAGAACAACCTCAACTGCATTGTGACATCAGTAGCGCAGGTGAAAATAAAAAAGAGTGTTTTATCTTATTTCTAGTAAAAGTGGAGAATAAGACCATAAGTGGTTTCTTTCCTCTAATGTAACCATCACACATATTCATTGACTAATACAGAAAGTCATACAGCGCCAAGGAGAAAGTCAAGACCCTGGATATGGCCAGGTTTTTTATTCACCGACTTCAACAAGTTCATTACACTATAAACCAACACAACAGATCTCAGGTCTGCCGCTCCAAAAACCAAAGAAAAAGAAAAAACTAAAATGATTATCACTGGCAAATGAAGAAAGGCCATATTTGTAGCAACTTAAAGACCCTGTGGAAACCAGAATGTGACACCATTAAGGAAACATTCATCATGCAATTAACTGGGTTTTTCTATATTAAAAAGGTAATGACAATTGTCAAATATGTATCGAATGGCACCATTCGTCAAAGAGTCATGAACCCATGACAATCTCACAAAGTCTTCTCGGGTACAGGCCCCAATATTCTCACACTAGTATTAACATTTTAAAGAACAGAATGATGTTTACAAAGGAACCAACAAGCAGCAAGTGCATGGGTTTGCTACAAATTGAAGAAAGATAGACAAAAATACATGATGAGAAAGTGCAACATGAACATGTTAGGATTGACTAAAAAGTCAACAATATAAGCACACCAAAAACATTGGGAGAAGATAATGGATAACTCACGTGTTCTTGATAGTCAAAACTTCATCCATTGGTTTTCCCTTCACCCATTCGGTAGCTGCAAGGGGAAAGATGATATAAACAACGAACTTTACACATTAATACATACATGTTGTAAGAAAATAGAATCAACAGAAAACCACAAGCAAACAGTCAAAGCACTCAAAATAACATTGCTTAGGGCATAAAAGATGGTACTAAGATATGCCCCAAAATTTGAGAAAACTATTGAGTGAACAGGCAAGCACTCAAAATAATATTGCTTTGGCCTCTTTTTTTAAGGCCAGTAACTCAAAGGAAGAGCTGGAGTCAGGATGGCTTCTGCTTCTAATATACAAGCAAGTAGTTGGTATACTGTTGCATACGTTCAAAGGTGATACCTGGCACTCGTTTAATATAATAACAAAATCTAACAAAAATAAAATTTAGACAAGAAACCTCACATCCTGAATGTAAGATTATATCGGTCATTTAGGATTAAATTCATGTTTCAATTGGGAACTTGGCTCCCATGGATGTTGGCTTACAAATCACACAGCACAACTGAGTCATCTCTTGCAATTCGTGGCACTTTCATGCAAAACAGCAACACATGAGGTTAGATATAGTAAACACGCATCAGAACAAGGATGCTTGAAATCTGCCCTATCCATCTGGTGACTATTTCATTATTTGTACCTTTCAGTTTTGAAAGGTCTGAGCACATAATACAATTTTATTTTCAGAACAGTATAAACTGCTCCAACCTATTATAAGTACTTCCTTATTAAGTTGAATCAAAACTAAGGCACAATCATCTCAGAAACTAAAGATTCTAAAAACTACAAGTATCTGAATGCATAAACATAATGGCACCACTGGAAATAAGAAAGTTTCTACCATTTTTCTTATGAACAAGATTGTTTTCCTTAAAAATTAAGAAGTGCTCGTGCTGGAAAATACAATTAAAAAAACATGGAAGAACATAGTATCATAACAAAATAACCAGCATAAACATTGTAGCCCTAAACAAGCAAAATTGATATACTGAATTAAATCCAGGACCCAGCATAGGATGGGTAAGAAACTGCAACCACCTAAACTTCTTTGTCATACAGCTTATCCCTAAACAAAATATGGTGGCATCACACATATCCGAAATGACACGACTAGCGAATTAGGTTAGCACAGAGCTTGCACAGGCAAATTGAAAGGGAGGCACTAACAATCCTACATCAATAGGAATGTAAATTAGCAGTACAGTTATATCTCTATAAATCAAACGAATCAAAAATAATCTTATAGACCAGTTTGTCCCTCAGATCCTCGAATATGACCTATAGTCTAAGAATCCAGGCATAAATTATTGTCTGCATAAATTAATTGTACAAAAAAATGTAACCCAATACTAAACTAACTGAAATTCATCATCGTCTGCAAATGACCTCAACAATCAGAATAAAGGCAAATGACCTCCGGTACAACAGTAGACAACAAATTGGTGCTGCAATTGAATTCACAAAAATTACAGACCCTCCCGACTTATAACTCAGGATTTAGCGCTTGGGCTGCGGAGGCTCACCGACGGATGAGGACGCTATGGCGGAGCCGCAGCCGAAGGTCTTGAAGCAGGCGTCGACGATCTTGCCGGAGTCCTCGTCGACGCGGATCTGCAGTTTCATGACGTCGCCGCAGGCCGGAGCGCCGACCAGGCCGGTGCCGACGTTGGGGTCCTCCTTGTCGAACGAACCCACGTTCCGCGGGTTGTTGTAGTGGTCGACCACCCGCTCGTGGTACGCCCTAGCACCCGCCGCCGCCGCGGCCGGCCCCGCCTCGCCGGCGGCGCCAAAGCCGAGCCGCCGGAGCCCCGGGGCGAGGAGCCGCCTTCCTCCCGCGCGCAGCATCGCCCACAAACTTGGAACCGCCTCCGGATTCTTCTGCTGCTTTCGGCTTTGGATTGGGGCAACTTCTTTTCTCTGCCTTCGCTCAGAATTGTGGCCGTGGTTTCTATTTGTTGTGCGGCGGTGCGTAGGCGAGGATCCGCTGCGGCAAGGTTGGCGCAGGGTATGGGTGAGACGTGCACGTGGCTCGGTAGTAGTGGAACGAATCGGTGTTCGTTCGGTATTCTAGATCGTGCAGGGGTCCGTCCCGCTGAGGAGATTGGGGACGCAACGAGATGCTCGGGAGTCGGAACAGAGAAAAGGGACATGTGGGGGGGGATAAGCGTCACAATACTGGGCTTCGGTTGTTAAGTTGGGCCTCGTCAGCAATTGCGTCATGGCCCACTGGTATTTTTTTCCGACGGACCGTGCCTCCTCTCTTAATTAACAACTAGTGGGCCAGTTTATGGGAGCCTCAGCTGTAGTGGTGGATGGAATGAGTGAACCGGAGATTGTGGAAGCGCCAGCAGTTCGGAAAGGACTGTCACTGACGACTGACCTAATGTTACATAAGTTCAGGTTAGCCTCTGATAACAGCAATGTAATTCGAAGTATTAAAGGCCCAGGATTTGGTCAATATGGACACGTTGTCCAGGAGATCAAGGCGCGAGCAGATGATTTTGTTCATGTGGACTTTGTACATGAAGGTAGAGGTTCCAACGGTGATGCACACCATTTGGCTAGAAGTTCTATATATGATGTAACAGGCAGACATGTTTGGCTGCTGAATCCGCCTCAGGGCATTTGTAACTCATATGTTTTTGATTAATAAATCTTAAGTTTCCTCAAAAAAAAGCAAGCAAAACTCAAGTCAAACTAGCTTTCTGCTTAACAAAGAAGAAGAGAAAGAAACCAGCAAAGGAAAAGAAAGCTGAATCAAATCACCAAACTTTATTTTTAATCAACTAAATTTCTCACGTATGCAACTAGGTTGACAAAGAATGGGCGTCATCCGTCGCCTCCTCGCATATAGGCCCTGTTTAGTTCGGGAAAAAAGTTTGCGAACTTTACTGTAGCAATTCTAAATCTAAGATTAGGAGGACTAAACACGATCTAATTATAAAACTAATTACACGGATGGACGGGAAATCGCGAGACGAATCTATTAAGCCTAATTAATCCGTCATTAGAGATTGTTTACTGTAGCACGACGTTGTCTAATCATGGCCAAATTAGGCTCATTAGATTCGTCTCGCAAAGTTACCGGGGGTTATGGAATAGGTTTTGTCATTAACACACGTTTAATACTCTATGCATGTAAGATTTTCTTTGATGAATAGTGAAGTTTCATGAATAGTGAAGTTTAGGATGGGAACTAAACAGGGCCATAGTAAACGATAATGATCTACCCTATGCACCGGCTGGCTGTACCGTACCACTTCTTATTGTAAAATAAATTACTACACCATGATAGCATCAAAGATTCAAGGTGAAGCTTCAAGGTTTCCGTGGGAACTTGGAGAAATCAGGGCGTCTTCTCTCCATGTACGCATTCTTCCCTTCCTTTGCCTCTTCTGTGCCGTAGAATATCAGCGTGGCATTACCGCCCAGTTCCTGCAGCAGAAGCGTGATCAATAATTACGAACACGGGCGCCAAAAGCATCCAAATGGGTATAATCACCTAACTTCAGAGTTAGGTTACGTTTGGAGCACCAGCAATTATTCAGGGAAGGTCATTGTTTGGCAAATTATACCTGAAGACCTGCATGACCGTCATCAGCTGCGTTGAGCGCAGATTTCAGAACTCGAATGGACATGGGGCTGTTTCTTAAGATTTGCCTGCACCATTTCACAGTTTCTCGCTCCAATTCAGCAAGCTACATTTGCAAGGCATATATTGTCAGTGCATCAGCAAGATTCAACATTATATTAGTTTAGTTTCAGTAGATTAAATTTGCATCACTCACCGGCACTACAGTGTTCACAAGTCCCATTTTGTCAGCTTCATCAGCAGTGTAGAACCGTGACAGAAACCACATTTCACGTGCTCTCTTTGGTCCAACCTGTCCATAGGAAAAAGAATTGAATAATAGCACGCTACTTAATGTCTTTTACGTATTTTAATAACGATACACTCTCATACTTGCTGAGGTAATGTGTTATTCAGAATAAACCCTTCTGAGTATTGAATGTGTTCTAGAACACAATGACAAACGTCTATGCTAGAAACCAGTAGTAGATCAGTAAGATAACTCACCAATCAGAATAAACTCTTCTGAGTATTGAATGTGTTCTAGGACACAATGACAAACGTCCATGCTACAAACCAATAGTAGATCAGTAAGATAACTCACCAACCGGGACATTATGGAGGATCCATAGCCAGCATCAAAGCTTCCAACCTGTCATGTTGTAACAAAAGAGGGATGTTAAAATATACATACTACATTGTTTACAACTCCAATAAGAAGAATGGAGAAGTTATGAAACAGAGAAAGGGGGGAATTATACAGCAAGCTGATTGTATTGAGATTTGAGGTACTCCATATTTGATGAACGGATATAGATGGTATGGTTTTCGATCTGCGTCCATAGACAGCAAGATACAAGGTTCAGACCAGAAAATCACCTTGGGCCCTGTCTGACCAAATATCGCGTTGTCTGCTGCAATTGTCATGTCGCACACCATATGCAAAACATGCCCACCACCAACAGCATAACCAGCAACCTGATAGTGAATGCCACAAAATCAGTCTATAGGATCAAGAAAAAGAAAAGGAAAAGGAGAATGATAGTGATGATCATACCATAGCAATAACAGGCTTTGGAAGACGGCGGATTTGCACCTGAAGAAAAGATTCATTTGATTTTCTTATGGTTAACGATAATTACTAATGTCTTACGCACTAAAATCTTGCAAAAGTTTAATCATTCCATACTGTGTAACGCATTAATGCTAGAAGCATCAACAGGACAAGCCAAATCTGCTTCTGCAAATTTACTAAGCACATAAATGTATATTCGTTAATCAGGAATTTTAGTCAAACTACTACGTCATCATGATATTCCAAGCGGAATCCGAATGACACGATGAAAGTCAATTCAACACGTCACTAAGAAATCACCTAAAAATGAACAGAATACCTGCATTCTGTGTAAGTAATTATTTAAAAAAAAAACAGCCCAACAATGGTCCTCTTAGAGCAAGTCCAAGAGCTCCCCATTCCAATCCCCAATGGCAAAAAAAATGAGTGTATTGGGGATGGAGGAGAAAAAAACAACTCCAACAGATCCCCAATAGCTTCCCCATTTTTTCTCCATTGACAAAAAACACCTCTCCATCCCCACTATAGTGGAGATAGCTCTCTCATCCCCAATCCCCACATTTTTGGGAATGACTTATTGGGAAGCTGATGGAGCAGTTTTTCCAATAATCCAATGTCTTGGTTTTGTCCATCCCCAAAATCTCTCTATTGGGGATGAAATATTCTCAAGCTGTTGGACTTGCTCTTACTGACAAGAAAAGATGTACCTCAGGAGTCAGGAGTATTTAAGTTCAACTTTTACACAAAATTGTCAAAGAACAGCGCCTGACCTGGAGGTCAAGAACGTTGAGGCGGCCAAAGCTATCGAAGTCAACATATCCATCAGAGTCTCTTAACGCTTGGTCACCGCCGCTACAGAACGCTTTGGTTCCCTGGTCAAGGAAAACGCCAAAAATAAGCTTATCTCCGACAACTGACCCGGCTCCATGGAAGAGAAAATTCTAAACTTTATGTTTCTTCTCTAGAAGCAAGATGCTTTGGCACCTTCCCTGTTAGAATGATGACTCCAATCGAACTGTCGTCTCTAGCATCATTGAACGCGCGCATAAGCTCCTTCACGGTCAATGGACGGAACGCGTTCCTTCTATCAGGCCGGTTAATGGTGATCTGCAGCAGAAATTTCTGTTGGACAACCACGAAATGCAAGAACCATGGGCAGGTGTAATCAGTGGGGAGCAATCAGCATGCAAGCTTGATCCAGGCAATCCAAGCAATTTTGCCAGCAATGTAGAATTTCACATGGATATCGACGGATGGGAGAGAGAAAAAAACTCGTCACCTTGGCGATGCCCTCACCGACGGCCTTCTCATAGATGATGTCGACGAACTCCTTCCCCGACTCGTCCGTCGCCGCGCGCCACTCCGGGGGCTCCGACGGCACGTCGCCGTGCACGCGCCGGTAGCTGTCCCCCGCGGGCGACGAAGAGGACGCCGCCGTGGGAGAAAGCGCGAGGGGAGGCGATGTGGCGTGGGATACCGGGAACGACGGGACGAGGTGGGCGGCGACGCGGGCGAGCCTCCTCTCCGCCGCGTCCATTGGCGACAGCCTGAGCTCGGGTGTGCGCGTGGCGCGCGTGGTGTGGTCGGTTTTGGTTCGGAATTGGTGGGGGCTTGCTGGGTTCTGGATGAGGTTTATGCTGGGTAGAGGGGCCCGCCAGACCATACCGGTGTGAGTTGTGCGTGTTGGTGGGCCGGCCTAGAATCGTATCATATTTCGGCCTGGTCGAGTGGATTTTTAACTTGGGCCATATAATTGTGGCCCATGGATCTTGCCACTGTCGTCTGTGCCCACATCACGCATTTTGGCCCAGCTAGCGCCTTGGCATTTCAATTTCGCTGAAGCGCCGTGAACTTCATGCTATGATGCCATGATAAAAAGGAAAAAGAAAGAAAAGGAAGAATAAAAAAAAGAAAAGAAACGAGCTCCTGGAGCGTGGAGCCTGCTTGTACAACATGAACACCAACGTCACGCAGGGTCGCAGCTCAAACGACAAGGAGACATGAGTACCACCGATAGGAAAACCACACGTGACAGCAACGTTCAGGGCTTGTTTAGTTCGCGCGACTTGGGTGACAACTTTACTGTAGCAATTCTAAACCTAAGATTAGGAGGACTAAACATGATCTAATTATAAAACTAATTACACGGATGGACGGAAAATCGCGAGACGAATCTATTAAGCCTAATTAATCCGTCATTAGAGATTGTTTACTGTAGCACGACGTTGTCTAATCATGGCCAAATTAGGCTCATTAGATTCGTCTCGCAAAGTTAGGGGGTTATGGAATGGGTTTTGTCATTAACTCACGTTTAATACTCCATGCATGTAAGATTCCCTTTGATGAATAGTGAAGTTGGATGAATAGTGAAGTTTGTTGTAGGAACTAAACAAGGCCTGTTCCGGCAGCCGCGTTTGCCGTCGCATCAAAAGTATGCCAGTTCAAATCGAAGCTCTGCCCGGTTGATTCGTCGCACAGAGGCCCTGTTTAATTCCAGGAACTTTGCATTCTTTTTCCACCTCGAGAACCGTGTCAGTTCATTTCTTCTCTCCGTGCACGCGACCCAATGCAAAAATTTTTCACCACTTTTCACCATATCACCCCAATTAAACAGGGTCAGAATACTCTGGTTAGATTTTAGACCGACAAGAGAAGCTTGGGGTGGGCCGTGGGCCGTTCTTGATACCGGGTGGTCGTTACTCTTTCCGCGGCGCCAGCTAGGCCGGTCGGCCGGCCGGTCAATAGTCTCTCCCTCTCTCTCGGCGCCGGCTGCCGACAGCAGCTGGGCATGCTTCAAGCGGCGAGGCAGCGGGACCACCCGATGGGTCATGCCACGCGGGCCCGCCTCAGGCGCCCTCACTCGATGACGACGACGTCGACGGGTATAAAGCCCCGGATGGGTGTGTTACGCTCGCCGACGGCGGATACGCGGAGCTTTACGTGGCCCCACACGACCATTCCCTTCCGGGCAGATCACACTGATGGAACAGTTTGTGTGATCGAGTATTCAACGCAGATCCGCGAGAATATCCTATGATTAGCGCACATGTACGAGCGCGCTCCGGTACACACGACGCGATCACGCGACGAGCGTCCCGGCATGGTTCAAACCTAGAGAAACGGGAAGTGCTCAAGGGCCCAGGGGACGGACGGACTATCGCTATCCAAAAGATGCCGGGGCCAGGGCCAGGGCCACTCGATCATCCGCTCAAACTCCACACTGATCCTGTTCCTTGCTGTCCCTCGATCATCCGCTCAAACTCCACACTGATCCTGTTCCTTGCTGTCCCTCTCCAATCGAAAGGCAAAGCGAGGGAGAGGAGGAGAGGTGGTAGCGACGGCAAGGGGCCCCACACCTGCTGAGATAGGAGAGAGAGTATTCATCCATCCCCCAACCAAAGGACACCAATCTCTAGGCTTAACTCTGGCCGTGTCGGGACAACTTTTTGAACGACGATCTCCTCGGGCGGATCCCCTGCCCCCGCCCCCGCACCCAACACCAAAACCACCACCTCCTCTCTGCCCCGCCCCGACCCGGTGTGTCGCGGCGTGATGCGGAGCACTACTCGCGGCAGCGTCGCGCGCTCGTGCCTCTCCGCTTGTTTTTTCTCGCGTCTTATTTTAAACTCCCGGACGGGCCACGCAGTAAGCCAACAGATCCCCCACGGAGCACAAGGCGTACAAACCCCTGTCAGATTCGAGCATTACGCTGCTGCGGCTGCGAGATCACTGTGTGCTCCGCTCCTCGAGTCGCAGGAGTCCAGGAGATCATGGAGCGCCCGGATACTCTGCACGCGTTCATCCAGCGACCACATGTACACTCTTTCAGTTGCCTAGTCATGTCTCGTGTACTACTCACTACCATGCAGAGATAAGCAAAGCTTTTTTGAAGTATAAGAGATAAGCAAGCTCCAAATAAAGGTTGCCTGTTGCCGGATATTAGCAGGGAAACGGAACAGCAAACACGGCGACGGGGCGGGATGCTTTCGTGGCGGTCGTGCCGGCGCTTTGGCCGTTGGGGTGCAGCATACGGAATGCCGGGGGGGTCCACCCACAGGGGGCGGGCTAGGCTTTCGCTTTCTCTGGCATCGCTGCCGCCTTTGACTTGGCAGGGGGGGAATTACCAGTGGCGTCGCTGCAGAGCAGTTGCAGTAGTGTTTGCATCATCGATAAAGGGGAAAGGAAAACACAACAAGCAAAACGAAGGAGTGCAAAAGAAAAGAAGCGCTCCCCTTCCCCTACTACGACGACTGCGAGTAGCGGCAGCTGCTGCAGGAGAAGAAGGAAGCACCGAAGCATGCATTGGCATCGCAGTTGCAGATGATCAGGAGGAGGCGGGAGGCTACAGTGATGACTGATGAGGCAGTGGCTACAGAGTGGTGGGATCCGTATCGGATCCCCGTAGCGGGCGGGGCCGATCCGGGCCTGGGTTTGCGTGCGTGGAGGTTGGTGCCAAAAGGCGGGATCTTCTATGCCTGACCGCGACTGTTCCTTGGACCGATGATCGGATTCGATTCGACGCGGCACTTTTGATGGAGGACTCGCCCGCCCGCCGGCCCATCATGGATTCATGGCGCGGCGGCCGTGGCCATGGCGCCCCGCCCCAATTATATCGCCGCCCGTCTTTTCCTGTGTTCCCTCTCGCTCCTCCCCCTCTTCCTCCCTGCGCTTTGCTCTTTTGCTTCTTTTGATTTGCGTTGCTTGCTCGCCCCGTTGTTCCGTTCCAGTATTCCAACCTGCTCATCTTTTGCTCTCGCCACTCCCGTCGCCTTCTTTACGCCCCGATACGCCCCTTTGCTCTTTTCTCCTTCCTCTTTGGCGTCTGGAAGCTCGCCTCATCCTCCTCCTCCTTGATTCAATCATGTGCCCTAACGTGCTGCTAATTGCGGCACGCCCCCTGCTTTTTATCTCGGCGGCGTTAGTTCGAGATCCCGTTCAAATGAGATCGCCGATCGCGATCAGCTGTGTGTGCAGCAGAGCGCAGTACCGTGTCGTACTGTACGTAACATGACTGTTCAGAGGGTCGCCTGCGCTCTGTTACCTCTGTACCTGTATGCATGCGTCGGCGCAGTCAAACTGGCCGGATCGGATAGCGTACTGCGCTTGCGGTGCGCCTGCATGGTAGGGCATGGCTTTGCATGCGGTCGCAGGTCGTGATCTGAAGAGCGCGTGGCGACGGCGGCAATAACTTCGACCGATCGTGTCATTACAGCTTGACGTCCGCCTCCATCGCTTGCAAGAGCCACGAGGGAAAGACCGGCCGATCGATGCAGCTAGCGCGCACCAGGCTCAGGCTCAGGCTCAGGCTCGCAGCTTTCCCGTGTTTACTTCCTTCCAAAAAAAAATTTGCAAAAGGGAATCTTTCTTGCATGGAGTACTAAATGAAGTCTATTTGCAAAACCCAGCCACGGATGAGCGTAACTTTCCGAGACGAATCTAATGAGCCTAATTAATCCATGATTTGCTACAGTGATGCTACAGTAACCATCTTCTAATCATCCTTTAATCATGCGGTCAAAGGCCTCATTAGATTCTTCTCGGAAATTTACTAGAGGTTGTGGAGGTAGTTTTGTAAACTGACATTATTTAATATCCCTAATTAGTGGTCAAAGCTGCATTTATTACCCTGAAAAAATTTTCAGGACCTATCTAAACACGGCGCATGCATGGCATGCATGCCGGACTGACACCCATCTCGTTGTTGCTAGTGGCTCACTGGTAGTTGCTCCTCGGCTCAGCTTGAGACGGGTCTCTGGGGAACCCACGGCGAGGGCGACGAAGCCCCAGCCGCGGCAGAGGTGGCGGAGGGGCAGACGCAGACTCAGACTCGCAGAGAGACAGATCGAACTGTGCCCCTCGTGATCGGCAAACTCCCAACGCATGCACGCAGCCGGCGGCCCGGCAAATCCAGGCCAGGACGCGCACCGGCGCCGCGCACAAGCAGAACTCACTCTCGTCTCATCCGTCCCGGCCTCGCCTCCACGCCTCCACCTCCGCCTCCACGTCCCCATATGTGCGTGGGAGACTGTTCCCGGCTTCACGTGGCTCGCTTTTGACCGGGCCGCCACACCGCTCTTTGACCGCCCCCCAAGCCTCCCTCCGCCTCCGCCACACAGGCAGACATCCGCCTCGCGTCCTCTCCCTCCTCCTCCCTGCGCTGCCGCATCGCATCGCTTGTCGCGCCCCGGCCGGAATCCCAAATCTGGCAACAGGCCGGCCGCGGCCGGACCCACGCCACGCCAGCTTCCCTGCCTGCCTGCCTGCTACGTCGCCGCTATAAGAACACGAGGACCCCCCCATGCCCTGCCGCTCCACATCCACACGCCACACCCCGTCTCGCCCCTCGCCACCGCGCATAGCACGAGCTAACCTACGCGATCGAACCGTAGCGTTTGTGGGTGGCCAGTTCCGAGGAGAGACATCCCCTCGATCTCGTCTTCTCCTGTCCTCCTCCTCAGCTCTCCGAGCTTCTCCTATATTAATCTCTCATCCCGATATATACCAGCACCACCACCTGTAGAGCCGTAGCTCGATCGCTACACTGCAAGCTCTTGATCGGCCCATCTGTCCCTGCGAGCTAGCAGTCAAGATGCTGCACGAGGCGGCGCCCTGCACGTGCGGGCTGCTCTACGGCAGCTGCGGCGGCGGCTGCTCGCTGCTCTTCGCCGCGGCGGCGGAGGACCACCACTACTACAAGCACTGCGGCGGCGGCGACGGCGAGGCCTTCGGCGCCTGCGGGCCCTACGGCGGCTCGGTGGATTGCACGCTCTCGCTCGGCACGCCGTCCACGCGCCGCGCCGAGGCGCGCGCGCCGGCTCCGTCGGGCGCGCTGCACTGGGAGGCGCCCGTGCCCAGCTGCAACGGCAGCGGCAGGCAGCAGGAGAGCGCCACGGCGCGCGGCGGCGCCGCCGAGGCTAACGCCGGGGGCGCCCGCCGGTGCGCCAACTGCGACACCACCTCCACGCCGCTCTGGAGGAACGGCCCGCGCGGACCCAAGGTACGTACGTGGCGAACCACTGTGATGACGTCGTGCAATGCAGTCGTGATCAATGAATGCATCGTTTTTCTTTTTTTTTAAAAAAAATATGCTCGTTGTCGTTGTCCTGATCTTGATCGGTTTGCTGCTTATTACAGTCGCTGTGCAACGCGTGCGGGATCCGTTACAAGAAGGAGGAGCGGCGCGCGGCGGCCGCGGCGGTGGCGCCGGCGGCGCTGGCGTCGGACGGCGGCGTGGAGTACGCATCGTACGGGTACGCGCGGCAGCCGCAGCAGTGGGGCTGCTACGGCCCCGCGGCCGTGGCGAAGGCGGCGGCGTCCTACGGCATGTTCGGCGACGCGGGCGGCGAGGTGGACGGGCCGTGCCTGCCGTGGGGCCTCGGCGTGATGCCGCCGTCGTCGCCGGCGTTCGGGGGCGTCCGGGAGATGCCGAGCCTGTTCCAGTACTACTAGGTAGCTAGCAGAATGGTTAGACTGCAAGCCCGAAGCCTCCTTTTCTCTTTCTCCCCTTTTGGTAACAACAAGATGCTGTACTTCTTTTTGAGGGCACGAGATGCTGTACTTGACCAACGGACCCAGCTGCATCAAAAGCCCAAGCTGATATGGATCAATCCTACTTAACATTTTCACTTCTGCTCATCTCTTTTCCTTTTGAACTGCATGCATGATTCTAATATGGGTTGTTCTTTCTTCATGTTTGAATTAATCTTGCTGCACTCCATGATGACGATTTGACGGACCATTGTAGCTTAGCCTCCGTTTGATACATGTTACAAATTTGGCAGGCAGGAGTACTGTTCAGTATCTTGGAAAAAAAAGAAAGTTGTCATGTTTCAAATGTGCAGTATTTGGGCTGGTCCTGCTTTGGGAGTTCATGATTGGTTTTCATTGGGGACACCGTGCACAGCTGGCTAGATTTTGCACCTTTTGCTGGGGCCAACGGTCAATCATCGGTAGCTGCATATCTTTCGGGACCCACAGACGTACGGGCCCGGCTTTTTACTCCTAGCTTCTCCCTGATCCTCACATTATAGTCACATTAGTCACATGATGAAAGCTAGGTCCAAAGAGTACATTCGCCCCAACCCCAACTTAAAACTTTTCCTGATAAGAAGATTACGGGTTCGAATAGGCAGTGTAGTGCATGTAAAAGGCAACAAATGGTAAACACAATGCTACATACATTGGATTGGCACTGTTGCCTAAACGCTCGCACCACTCGTATACGTTCTCCCGGAATAGTGCATTTTCCCCTGATGCATAGTGCTAGACATTTTCAATGAAATTTGTTAGTTACCCACCCGCATTGTGCCCGTGATACTGATGCGCAACGATCTCAATTCTCAAGCCGGGGAACCTCCGCAGCAGCGCCGACACGCTTGCCACAAGGCGGCGCTCCGGACTGGAAGAATCCGCTTCCACGAGCATGCATGCTCCTGACTATGGCAAATGCCACCGCACCTTCCAACGCCAGATCGACGAGCGGCGCTGTACGTCCACCTGTCCCCGTAATGCTTGAGCCGAACGGCAACGCTTTATTTCAAGGGGTAGCTAGTAATGTCCGTGCATGTCCAGGCGGACCTGGTCGGCGAACGGCTGCCAGGTGCCAGGTCGCGCATGTCTAGTTCCGGATGGCTGGGGTACTTGCACCACGAGCTGATTTCCTGCACCCTCGGCGCCGCGACCCTGGCCACCCGGTCTCGGCCAAAGATCGGCCAGTCGAAGAAGCAGTGGGCGAGGCTGAGGACGCGCAGGT
>QPGU01000104.1:0-28656 GCA_004135705.1 Alloteropsis semialata | reverse complement strand
GGTCCTGGTCGTCGGAGTGGGGTCCTGGTGCACCTGTGTCAGAGATAGAGAGGAGGAGGGTGAAGGATTGGCTTGGACAGAGGTAAAGCAAGGCGGCGACGGTCTTTACCAGAACGAGCTCCGGCGACGAATTCCTTGCGGACGGAGGTACGACTGTAGGAACTTGTGGATTGGAAAGGCTAAAGAGGTGTACTGCGAGGGCTCTGGAAGGTTCTTATAGGACAAAGGGATTCTGCCGGCCAGGAATTGCAAGGCGGATGTCGATCGAGCTCCTGGCCCATTGTGTGAATGTTTGTAAATGGGGAATTAAAGACAGGGGTGAGTGTTGGAGGGGCGTTTCTGCAGTGGTGGGCGAGTGGAGCATCGAAGGGGGGGGGTGCGGCTGTTTGCTTGTTCGCAAGGAGCAGGGCGTCCACCAGAAAGGAGGGGCGGTTCGGTGCCTTCCTGTGTCCGTGCGTGAAGGAGGAAGGAAGAAGACGAGGGCATTGTTTTTCTGCGCGAGGGGAAAAAGAGGGCCGATGGTTCCTGCGTGCGAGCATGAGGAGGAAAGGTGATGGTGGGCCTTGTGTGGGAAGGGAAAAACAGCTTGGGCTGGGCTTGGGTTTGTTGGACCGGCACTGGAAGAAAGAGAGAGAGAGAGATAGAGGCCCACGGGGAGAAAAGGAAAACGGAAGAAGAAAGGAAAAAGAAACGGACCGGGCTGGATTTGGTTAACGGGGTTTTAGGCCCTGGGTTGGATTTAGATTGGATTTGGATCGGTTTCTGGGTAGGGCAGGGCTAGGTTTTGAACTCTGGAAAAGAAAGAAAAGAGACAAGAAAGCTAGGTCGGGTTCTCGGACATCGGGAGAGAGAGAAACCAGAAACAAAAACGGGCCGAGCTTAGGATTGGGTTTTCCGGGCTCTAGGGCTAGCACACAAAACACTCAAACAATAAAACGATGCATCGGCATGATATGCACAGAACAAGTTTCTAAACCTAGTTGATTTTAATTTCTGAAAAAGGTTTTTATTTGCCTAAATTGATAATGCACACACAACAACTTAGCAAATTAATTACTAATTTAGAAAAGAGAATTTTTAGGGTGTTACAATAGTGATGATGATGTTGATCTTGCACTCCTCATGAAGAGAACCAACAAGATGCTCAAGAAGCTTAACAAGAAAGGAGTTGACTTTGATTATAAGAAGAAAAAGTTCTTCACAAATGACAAGAAGAAGTCACTCAAGTACATGCCATGCTTCAATTGTGGTGTAAAAGGTCACTTGGCTAATGGATGCCCTCTTCCTGACAAGAGAAAGCAAAAGAACAAGAATCAAGAGGAAGAAAGTGATGGTGAGAAAGATCAAAAGAAGAAGCATCACAAGAAGAAAGATGAGAAGAAAAAGCATCACAAGAAAGGCAAGAAGAAAGAAGCAAAGGCCTACATTGGAGAGTGGGTGACCGATGTTGAAGATTCGGATAATTCTGTAACACCCTAAAAATTCTCTTTTCTAAATTAGTAATTAATTTGCTTAGTTGTTGTGTGTGCATTATCAATTTAGGCAAATAAAAACCTTTTTAGTAATTAAAATCAACTAGGTTTAGAAACTTGTTTGTGCATTTCATGCCGATGCATCGTTTTATTGAATGTGTGCTTTTGTTTGCTAGTCTTAAACCTAGAGTCCAAAAATCCTACCCAAAGGCTAAAGCCAAACCCAAATCCAACCTTAATCCGGCCCGACAATCCTTTCTCCTTTTCTTTCCCAGGATCCAAACCAAGTCAGTCTGGCCCATCTCTATCTCCCTCTTTCTTTTCACCCATGGGCCCAAACCCCAACCAAGCTCGACCTCCTTGCTTTTCTTTTCCCATGGCCCAAAAGCAACCTGGCCCAGATCAGACGCACAGCCCACCATCACCCTTCCTCCCTCCGTCACGCGCGGACACAGGAAGGCACCGAACCGCCCTTCTGTTCTTGCGGATGCCCTACTCCTCACGAACAAGGAACAGCCGGACCCCCCTTCGACGCTCCGCTCGCCCACCACTACAGAAACGCCCTCCACACTCACCCACGTCTTTAATTCTCCAAATACGAACATTCACGCCATGAGCCAGGAGGTTGATCGCCATCCGCCCCCTGCAATTCATGGCCACCAGTGCTCTTCCCCTCCTATAAATTCCTGGCCGAGTTCCTTCCTGATCCCCTTTACCTCTCCCGTGCTCCAATTCCTCTATCTTCGGTCTCTTGCGCCATCACCAGAGCACACCGGCCCGAACTCTCCAGGTGAAGACCGATGTCACTGCCTCTGTTGGCCGTCGTTCCCACCTTTCTCTCACTCCCTTCGCTTCCTCTCTATCTCTAACACAGGTACACCAGGACCTTGACCCGACGCCCAGAACGACGGCGCAGTGGCTGCAACTCCAACATCCACGAGCTTGTACAGGTCCGGCCGCCCCTCGCCCTCGCCCATCAATTCTGGTCCGCAATTGATGTCAATAACTCAGGGAATGAGTTCGCGCCGCCGTCCGCTTTCCTCTGGGCCAAACCTCGCTGGAAACCGAGCTTCGTAGCTCCAGGACCCCCTTTCGCCGGCGAGCAGAATGGCGCCGGCGGCCATTCTGGGCGACGCCGTTCTCTCGCGAAGAGAACGTGGGTTCGATTTCCCCCCTGAACCGAGCAGTTGAGGCAGAAGGAACCAGAGGCCGTCCGATCTACCACCTGCGGCCCAGATTAAATCCCAACATACCCTTTCGTTTTTTGTTAAAGAGACCCTGGAAAAACAGCAAATCAACCCGCAGTCCCCACCCCTGTGTTGCAAAACTTCTCTGCTACCCCCTGCTGTCTAGGGTTAATTGCGTATAGGCCCTCGGTTCATCGCAGATTAGTCCTTTTTCTTGTTTCTAGTATAGTTTAATCATCCTAGCTCCGATTAGAGTGATTTTCGCGTTGTTGTGATCGTAGAAATGCGTAGAATAGATTTTTGCTTCTGTTTTTACTGTATGGTGTACTGTTCTAATAGAATTATATTTGTTTGCATGTAATGGCATGTGTGGATGTTTGTATGGTGATGGAATGCTTGTTTAGAGAGCGAGCAGTTCGAGGCCGGTTTTGATCAAGACTTTGAAGACCCGGATCAGCAACAATACTTTGAGGAAGGCAAGTGTAACATGATTTATCCTTGATACCTATTCACCTATTAATCATGTTATTCATTCATGCATGTGTCTAAATTTGTTAAACCTTTAGAATGACTAGATTTATAAATCC
The DNA here is from genome assembly GCA_004135705.1 of Alloteropsis semialata. NCBI lineage: Eukaryota > Viridiplantae > Streptophyta > Magnoliopsida > Poales > Poaceae > Alloteropsis > Alloteropsis semialata. Next base: position 25,410 of record QPGU01000104.1, on the reverse strand, counting down.
TATATTCCTTGATCACCCTGGGTTTTGCATATGGGTAGTTTTGTTAAGTTATGCTATGCTTGCAAACGCTAACGATCATTGTTAAATGTTAATATTGACTAATGTTATACTTGGAACCTTATTAAAATATGCTTTTTAGCAACTTGGTTTAGGGAGCTTGAGCATGTGTTTGGATTGCTCTAAGCGTCTCTCTTTAAGGTTCCGATTCTTAAAGCGGCCACCCAGGAAAACCGTACAACCACAAGAATCAAATGGTTCTGGTCTTGACTAAGTAAATTGTACGGCTCTAGCTTGTCTAAGTGGCTATCTGGCTTGACTCGGAGGAGAGGGCCAGAAGCGGTGGCCTCGGTCTGTCTCGGATGGGCTGACATTTATTTTGGTGGGAGCAAGGAGGGCCTTTGGGTCCCTCACTTGTCTCGGATGGGCTGATATTTACTTTTGGTGGGAGCAGAAGAGGTTCACACTGCCACTAGCTGCTAGGGTGTCTTTTGAAAGGTCTCGTAGTGAAACCCCGTACCTGTTTTTGGAGGTACACTTGTCTATGACAAAGGGGAATCACGACTTGTGGGAAAAGTTGTACAACCTCTGCAGAGTGTTATGATCTGATATATCAGCCGTGCTCACGGTCAAGAGCGGCCTGGATCCTTTTCGAGCGGTTCCTTGTATTTCGGATAAATGGTCTAATATGATGTTGTTCGTTAATTATACTTCACATGTTTCCTAATGTGGGTTTCAACTGGGGTTGTCATATAACTGTAGTAATTCAGGTTAATTCTAAAAGTAATCAACTAAAAATGCTAACCGCAGTTTAAACCTTGCATAGCCTTTTGAGCCTCATTTAATCATGTTATGCTTGCTAAGTAAGATGGATTACTTACACTTGCTTCATATCAACAAAATCCCGGATGGGTACTCAGATGAGCCGCCTATGGATGCTTTTGTCTTCCCCGAAGAGTTTCCGGAGTTCTAGGCAGTGCAGTCCCCCAGTCAGAGTCCCTGTGGAGGCTCAGTGGATTTAGATGCTCTACTCTTCCGCTACTTTGATGAGTTAATAATAATGTAATGCCTGTGATGTAATGACTTTATTTCTGTTTATGTTATCGAGCACTGTTTTTCTTTCTTTGATATTCATTTCTGGAGCTATATGTGTGTTAAGACTTCCTGGGTACACATATAGTAGCATTCGGATTTCCTTCGTAAATCCGGGTGTGATAGAGTGGTATCAGAGCAGTGCTGACTGTAGGATGCACAGCCTAGAGTAGAATGGTCGTTTAGAGTTTGTGCTTTAAACTCCTTGTTTTATTTCATTTTGATTTAACCTTGCTTATTTTAATTATTGATTATATATACCTCATTTTATTTATTTAATCTATTCTTGTTTTGCCTTGTCATTAATTTATTAAAAATCTTTGCTTATACTTCTATCTTTATCTGTTGCAAAAATTTGACTCTTTCCTTTGTTTTCTTTTTATAGATGGCTCGCACTAGGAAGACTGCCCGCAAGAGCACCGCTGGCCCACCTATCCAGGCAGCGCACCCAGCACCAGAGCCCCAGGAGGAGCCAGCACCAGTGGAGCCAGTACCTGTGGAGCTAGCACTGGAGGAGCCCGAGCCAGTGGAGCCAGAGGAGGTAGAACCTGAGGAGATTGAGCCTGTGGAGCAGGAGCACTCTGAGGACGATGCTGTGGAGGTCGAGGAGGTGCCTGAGCAGCAGGGTCAGGCAGCTGGAGGAGCAGCAGGAGGCGATGATGGCCATGGCAACCATGGCAATGGTGGAGATGATGAGGATCTGTTTGATGACTTTGCTGCGGATCCTTTACTGGAGGTGGAGGACAGCGCAGGATGGACCGTCACAGATTTTGATGCTATAAATGTGAATGGCTTCTTCCGCAAGAAGCTAGACGAGCTGCTAACTGACCGCTATGGAGCGGATGACGTGGCTGTGGAGTACCGCACTGAGCGGTGGACTCACCCTGAGCACAAGACCTTTTGGAAGGCTTCAGTGCAGATCTTGAGGAGTACTCAGGGCGAGATGGGAGCTCGTGTAGGATCCATCCACCGCTCTATCTCTGACAGGAGCTCCATGGAGGCAGCTATGGAGGATGCTGCACGTCGCGCTCTGTACGTCTACCGCGACCACCACTACACGCAGATCCGCTTCGCTCCAGAGAAGTTCTACCCTTGCTGCGCCAGTGGACAGACTGCCTGCCGGATCGCATCCACGGACTTTGAGACCAGTTCGAGGTTAGTGGCCACAGTGGAATTGGCAGCTAACCTCAACACAGAGTTGGATGCTGCTCTGGATGAGATCGCCGAGCTTCGTGAGGACCTTGCACAGTCCAGGGCTCAGGTGGCTGAGCTGAGGCAGCAGCAGGGAGAGCCAGCAGAGCCCGCACCAGAGTTTGTGGCTGAGTCTCCCCCGCGCAAGAGGGCACGCTACGGATCTCCCAGCTCCCGCACCACCATCGACGAGGACCTTTAGATGTTTCCCTTTTATGATGTAATAAACGACTTAGATGCGTTCTGAGTTTGTAATAAGTTTGTCATGTTTGAACAAGTGCTCTTGGATGTTTGAATAAATTGTTATTATGATTAATGCATGAGTTGGCTTTTTGTAATGATTGTGATGATTGTGGGTTCTATACTCACAAGCATCTAGTTATAGGTTTAAGTTAAGTGTGTAAATAGTTGGGTGGGTTTTTGTTCTGCACGTCTATTATTTCTATACCTTTGACAAGAATCAGATTATTGTTATCTTGGATGGTTGAATAACAGTAATACTAATGTCTTCAGCAGATGGCCAGTGGCAGAAGAGGTAACCAACCCACTGTGGAGCAACTCCTGGCCCAGCAGAATCAGATCATGCAACAGTTGGCTCAAACTATGACAATGATGCAACAAAACCAGCAGAACCAACCACCTCATCAACCACATCCTGCTCCACCAAGGGATAAGCGTGGGGAATTCTTGAAGGGCCGTCCACCTACCTTCTCTCATGCAAGCAACCCACTTCAAGCAGTGGATTGGCTAAAAGCAGTGGGCAGGCAGCTGGATATAGCCCAATGTGATGATAGAGAAAAAGTTCTCTATGGTTCTGGACAGCTTCAAGGGGCAGCTCTTGATTGGTGGGATGCATACCAATATGCTCACCCCAATCCTAATCAGATCACCTGGCTGGAATTCAGTCAAAGCTTCCATGACCATCACGTGCCAGAAGGTCTGATGATTCTCAAGCGTCAGGAGTTTCAGTCACTAAAGCAAGAAGCCATGACTGTCACAGCATACCGTGACAAGTTTATTGAACTATCAAGATATGCTCCAGAAGAAGTGGCCACTGATAAAAAGAAACAACGGCTATTTTTAATTGGGCTAAATGATGGCATTCAATATCAGCTTATGTCCCATACATTCGGGAACTTCCAAGAGCTGGTAGACAAGGCTCTAATGCTTGAACATAAGCGCAAGGAAATGGAAGAAAAGAAGAGGAAGTTCATGGGCCAACAGTCTGGAAGCAACTCACGTCCTCGCTATAATCAACCAATGGGAAATCAGCCTCGTTTCCAAGGTTCTTCACAGCAAATGGGTCGTCCTCAATATCAACAGCGCTTCCAGAACCAGCAGCAGCGTCCCCAGTATCAGCAACAGCAACAGCAGTACAAGCCTCAGAATCCCCAGATGAGAATCCAAGCTCTACCTCTCACACAAGCTAATAAAACACCTGTAGCTCAATCTGGGAGAGTATGCTTTCATTGTGGTGAGCCAGGACATTATGCAAATAACTGTCCTAAGAAGAAGATGGGTGGACAGAATTCCCAACTACAGCACCGCAATGGAAATCAGCAGCAGGCACCGAGGAATGGAGGCCAACAAAACTACACTCGTGGGAAGGTCAACCACATGAACGTGGAAGCTGCTCAGGACTCAACAGATGTGGTGATCGGTACGTTCCCAGTGAACTCACAACCTGCATCAGTACTATTTGATTCTGGAGCTTCGCATGCATTTATATCTGCTCAGTTTGTGAAAAAGCATATGATGATCATACAACCATTGAAAAACACCATGATAGTTAGTTCACCAGGTGGAGAATTAAAGGCCACTCTAAGATGCACCGAGGTTAAAATTAATATAAGGGGGGTAGAATTTATAGCCCATCCTATAATCCTGAATTCCACGAGAATCGATGTCATCTTGGGAATGGCATGGCTAGCAAGGCATGATGGAGTAATTCAGTGTGCCAAAAGAACAGTGCAACTGACAGCAAAATCTGGAGAAAAAGTGGAATATCAAGCAACTATGACAGCTTCAGAGGTGTGCCAGGCCAATCAAGTGAAGGAGATGGCCATGGAAGACATTAATGTGGTGAAGGAATTCCCCGATGTATTTCCTGCGGAGTTGCCAGGTATGCCACCAGAACGCGAAGTTGAATTTCTTATTGATCTTAAACCTGGCACTGCACCTATAGCTAAGCGACCATATAGAATGGGTGTGAAAGAATTAGAAGAACTCAAGAAGCAATTAGATGAGCTACTTGAGAAGGGTTATATTCGACCTAGCTCTTCACCTTGGGGAGCACCGGTATTATTTGTTGAGAAGAAAGATGGATCACAGAGAATGTGCATCGATTACCGTGCGCTCAATGATGTAACTATAAAGAATAAGTACCCACTGCCAAGGATCGATGATCTCTTTGATCAACTGAAGGGAGCATGTGTATTCTCTAAGATTGATCTTAGATCAGGATATCACCATATGAGAATTCGTGCTTCTGATATACCCAAGACAGCGTTCGTTACCCGATATGGATTATATGAGTTCACAGTTATGTCATTCGGGTTAACCAATGCTCCTGCATACTTCATGTATCTAATGAACAAAATCTTCATGGATTATTTGGACAAGTTTGTGGTGGTATTTATTGACGACATTCTGATTTTCTCCAAGAATGAAGAAGAGCATGAGGAGCATCTGCGGTTAGTATTGCAAAGGCTCAGGGATCAACGATTATATGCTAAGTTCAGTAAATGTGAATTTTGGCTGAAGGAAGTAGCATTTCTTGGACATGTTGTATCCAACGGAGGAGTGGCAGTCGACCCAAAGAAAGTCAAGGATGTGTTGAGTTGGAATCCACCAAAAGATGTCAGTGAAATTCGGAGTTTCCTTGGAATGGCAGGATATTATCGACGGTTCATTGAAGGGTTCTCCAAAATTACCAAACCTATGACGTCCTTGCTAGAGAAGAATGTGAAGTTCGTATGGTCAGAAAAATGTCAAGCTAGTTTTGAGGAGCTCAAGAAAAGGTTGACCACTGCTCCAATATTGGTATTACCAGATATAACCAAGAGCTTCTCTATATATTGTGACGCATCTCGTCAAGGTTTGGGATGTGTACTTATGCAAGAAGGAAAAGTGGTAGCATATGCCTCTAGACAGTTAAGGAAGCATGAGCTAAATTATCCGACACACGACCTTGAACTTGCAGCAGTGGTGCATGCACTAAAAATCTGGAGACACTATTTGATTGGCCATAAATGTGATATCTATACTGACCACAAGAGTCTAAAGTATGTGTTCACACAGTCAGACTTGAATTTGAGGCAACGCCGATGGTTGGAATTAATCAAAGATTATGACCTGGAGATTCACTATCATCCAGGAAAGGCGAATGTGGTGGCAGATGCTTTAAGCAGAAAAAGTCATGCAAATAGAATTACCCAGTTACCAACAGAACTCGGTAAAGAATTTGAACGATTGAATCTGGGATTTGCCACTAGTACGGTGGAGATGGAAATTGAACCAACGCTAGAAAAAGATATTAAAGAAGGTCAACAAGAAGATAGGAAAATTCAAGAAATCATTGCTTTGATTATTCAGGGAAAAGCACCAGGATTTATCATGGATGAGCAAGGAACCGTGTGGTTCGGAAAAAGAATATGTGTACCCAATCTGAAGCATATAAGGGATGCTATTCTAAGGGAAGCACATGATTCAGCTTACTCCATACACCCGGGAAGTACAAAGATGTATTTGGATATTAAAGAGAGATATTGGTAGTATGGACTTAAGCGGGATGTTGCAACATATGTCGCTTTATGTGACACATGTCAAAGAGTTAAAGCGGAACATCAGAGACCTGCCGGTTTACTCCAACCCTTGAAAATACCAGAGTGGAAATGGGAAGAAGTCAGAATGGACTTTATAGTTGGTTTGCCCCGTACACAAAGAGGTTTTGACTCTATATGGGTAATTGTGGATCGATTAACGAAGGTGGCTCATTTCATTCCAGTAAAGACTACCTACTCAGGTGCAAAGTTAGCAGAGCTATACATGGAAAGAATAGTATGCTTGCATGGTGTTCCAAAGAAGATAGTGTCAGATCGGGGGTCACAGTTCACATCACAATTCTGGCATAAACTTGATGAGTCAATGGATACAAAGTTAAACTTCAGTTCAGCTTATCATCCACAGACTGATGGGCAAACTGAAAGGACGAACCAAATATTGGAAGATATGTTGAGGGCTTGTGCTTTACAATACGGGACAAGTTGGGATAAGAGTTTGCCATATGCAGAATTCTCTTATAACAACAGTTTCCAGAAGAGTTTACAAATGGCACCGTTTGAGGCACTATATGGCAGGAAATGCAGGACACCCTTGTTTTGGAATCAAACGGGAGAAAGCCAAGTGTTTGGACCGGAAATTCTTAAAGAGGCCGAAAGACAGGTACAAACAATCAGGCAGAATTTGAAGGTAGCGCAATCCAGACAGAAGAGTTATGCGGATGTCAGACGTCGAGATCTTAGTTTTGAAATTGGCGACTATGTATATCTCAAGGTGTCACCTATGAGAGGAGTTCGCAGATTTAATGTCACGGGCAAGCTAGCACCGAGATACATTGGACCATTCAAGGTGTTGGACAGACAAGGTGAAGTGGCGTATCAGTTGGAACTGCCAACTAGACTGTCCGGTGTACATGATGTGTTCCATGTATCACAACTGAAGAAATGTTTGCGAGTGCCAGAAGAACAGTTACCTCTAGAGGAACTTGATGTACAAGAGGATCTCACTTATAAAGAATACCCCGTCAAGATACTGGAAGTGGCAGAAAGAGTCACAAGGAGTAAGGTGATACGAATGTATAAGGTGCCGTGGAGCCGACACTCAGTGGATGAGGCAACTTGAGAAAGAGAAGAAGATTTAAAGGCAGAATATCCACAGTTGTTTGAAGGCTCACCCGAATCTCGAGGACGAGATTCCTTTTAAGGGGGGTAGGTTTGTAACACCCTAAAAATTCTCTTTTCTAAATTAGTAATTAATTTGCTTAGTTGTTGTGTGTGCATTATCAATTTAGGCAAATAAAAACCTTTTTAGTAATTAAAATCAACTAGGTTTAGAAACTTGTTTGTGCATTTCATGCCGATGCATCGTTTTATTGAATGTGTGCTTTTGTTTGCTAGTCTTAAACCTAGAGTCCAAAAATCCTACCCAAAGGCTAAAGCCAAACCCAAATCCAACCTTAATCCGGCCCGACAATCCTTTCTCCTTTTCTTTCCCAGGATCCAAACCAAGTCAGTCTGGCCCATCTCTATCTCCCTCTTTCTTTTCACCCATGGGCCCAAACCCCAACCAAGCTCGACCTCCTTGCTTTTCTTTTCCCATGGCCCAAAAGCAACCTGGCCCAGATCAGACGCACAGCCCACCATCACCCTTCCTCCCTTCGTCACGCGCGGACACAGGAAGGCACCGAACCGCCCTTCTGTTCTTGCGGATGCCCTACTCCTCACGAACAAGGAACAGCCGGACCCCCTTCGACGCTCCGCTCGCCCACCACTACAGAAACGCCCTCCACACTCACCCACGTCTTTAATTCTCCAAATACGAACATTCACGCCATGAGCCAGGAGGTTGATCGCCATCCGCCCCCTGCAATTCATGGCCACCAGTGCTCTTCCCCTCCTATAAATTCCTGGCCGAGTTCCTTCCTGATCCCCTTTACCTCTCCCGTGCTCCAATTCCTCTATCTTCGGTCTCTTGCGCCATCACCAGAGCACACCGGCCCGAACTCTCCAGGTGAAGACCGATGTCGCTGCCTCTGTTGGCCGTCGTTCCCACCTTTCTCTCACTCCCTTCGCTTCCTCTCTATCTCTAACACAGGTACACCAGGACCTTGACCCGACGCCCAGAACGACGGCGCAGTGGCTGCAACTCCAACATCCACGAGCTTGTACAGGTCCGGCCGCCCCTCGCCCTCGCCCATCAATTCTGGTCCGCAATTGATGTCAATAACTCAGGGAATGAGTTCGCGCCGCCGTCCGCTTTCCTCTGGGCCAAACCTCGCTGGAAACCGAGCTTCGTAGCTCCAGGACCCTCTTTCGCCGACGAGCAGAATGGCGCCGGCGGCCATTCTGGGCGACGCCGTTCTCTCGCGAAGAGAACGTGGGTTCGATTTCCCCCCTGAACCGAGCAGTTGAGGCAGAAGGAACCAGAGGCCGTCCGATCTACCACCTGCGGCCCAGATTAAATCCCAACATACCCTTTCGTTTTTTGTTAAAGAGACCCTGGAAAAACAGCAAATCAACCCGCAGTCCCCACCCCTGTGTTGCAAAACTTCTCTGCTACCCCCTGCTGTCTAGGGTTAATTGCGTATAGGCCCTCGGTTCATCGCAGATTAGTCCTTTTTCTTGTTTCTGGTATAGTTTAATCATCCTAGCTCTGATTAGAGTGATTTTCGCGTTGTTGTGATCGTAGAAATGCGTAGAATAGATTTTTGCTTCTGTTTTTACTGTATGGTGTACTGTTCTAATAGAATTATATTTGTTTGCATGTAATGGCCTGTGTGGATGTTTGTATGGTGATGGAATGCTTGTTTAGAGAGCGAGCAGTTCGAGGCCGGTTTTGATCAAGACTTTGAAGACCCGGATCAGCAACAATACTTTGAGGAAGGCAAGTGTAACATGATTTATCCTTGATACCTATTCACCTATTAATCATGTTATTCATTCATGCATGTGTCTAAATTTGTTAAACCTTTAGAATGACTAGATTTATAAATCCTATATTCCTTGATCACCCTGGGTTTTGCATATGGGTAGTTTTGTTAAGTTATGCTATGCTTGCAAACGCTAACAATCATTGTTAAATGTTAATATTGACTAATGTTATACTTGGAACCTTATTAAAATATGCTTTTTAGCAACTTGGTTTAGGGAGCTTGAGCATGTGTTTGGATTGCTCTAAGCGTCTCTCTTTAAGGTTCCGATTCTTAAAGCGGCCACCCAGAAAAACCGTACAACCACAAGAATCAAATGGTTCTGGTCTTGACTAAGTAAATTGTACGGCTCTAGCTTGTCTAAGTGGCTATCTGGCTTGACTCGGAGGAGAGGGCCAGAAGCGGTGGCCTCGGTCTGTCTCGGATGGGCTGACATTTATTTTGGTGGGAGCAAGGAGGGCCTTTGGGTCCCTCACTTGTCTCGGATGGGCTGATATTTACTTTTGGTGGGAGCAGAAGAGGTTCACACTGCCACTAGCTGCTAGGGTGTCTTTTGAAAGGTCTCGTAGTGAAACCCCGTACCTGTTTTTGGAGGTACACTTGTCTATGACAAAGGGGAATCACGACTTGTGGGAAAAGTTGTACAACCTCTGCAGAGTGTTATGATCTGATATATCAGCCGTGCTCACGGTCAAGAGCGGCCTGGATCCTTTTCGAGCGGTTCCTTGTATTTCGGATAAATGGTTTAATATGATGTTGTTCGTTAATTATACTTCACATGTTTCCTAATGTGGGTTTCAACTGGGGTTGTCATATAACTGTAGTAATTCAGGTTAATTCTAAAAGTAATCAACTAAAAATGCTAACCGCAGTTTAAACCTTGCATAGCCTTTTGAGCCTCATTTAATCATGTTATGCTTGCTAAGTAAGATGGATTACTTACACTTGCTTCATATCAACAAAATCCCGGATGGGTACTCAGATGAGCCGCCTATGGATGCTTTTGTCTTCCCCAAAGAGTTTTCGGAGTTCTAGGCAGTGCAGTCCCCCAGTCAGAGTCCCTGTGGAGGCTCAGTGGATTTAGATGCTCTACTCTTCCGCTACTTTGATGAGTTAATAATAATGTAATGCCTGTGATGTAATGACTTTATTTCTGTTTATGTTATCGAGCACTGTTTTTCTTTCTTTGATATTCATTTCTGGAGCTATATGTGTGTTAAGACTTCCTGGGTACACATATAGTAGCATTCGGATTTCCTTCGTAAATCCGGGTGTGACAAATTCTTCCTCCTCTTCAAGTGAAAGTGAAAATGAAGGCATTGCCGGTCTTACTATCAAGGCTTCTCTTCCTCCACCACCACCATCACTATTCTCTACATCAAGCTCCCACATTTGCCTCATGGCAAAAGGTGATCACAAGGTGAGCAAAAGCAACCATGGCTTTAGTGATGATGATGCTAGTAGTAGTGATGATGATGAGGATGAGCAACCTTCCTATAATGATCTTGTTGATACTCTCAATGAATATAATGAGACAATCATTAGCTCAAAGAAAAAGGTTGAAAAATTGAAGCTAGTCAAGAAAGAACTAGAGAACAAAGTGAATGAGCTTGAGGCTAGCAACTTAGAGTTCAAGGGTAACCATGATGAATTGATGAGGTCTTACAATGAACTCAAGTCAAGTTATGCAAAGTTGAACAATGATTTTCAAGAGCTCAACACTAGCTACAAAAATCTTGAATCCAACTTTGATGATATGTCCAATGACAAATGTGTTGAAGCCACTCAAGTAGAGAAAGTTGATTGCTCTACTTCTTGTGATGACTTGCCATTTGATGATATGGTTGATATGCTCAAGATCTCTTCCATTTGTGATGAATGCAAAGGCAAGTGTGTTGTTGTGGAATCTTGCAATGATGAGATCTCTTTTGATAATGATTTGGTCAAGAGAGAGAATGAAGCTATATTGATTGTGTAACGCCCTAATTTTCATCACGACAAATTGTAGAAACAATTTATGATTTTCTAGGATTTATTTGAGGTATAAATGAATTTTTGTGATTTAATTGGAATTATTTAGGTTTATTTGAATTAAATAATTAATTCATGAACTCAAGAAGTTTTTGTTGCTTTCATGCTGTTGAATTTTTATTTTGTGATGTTTTGTCAAATTAATTTGAGTTCAACTCGTTTGGATTTGAATTAATTTTGACCCCTAGAATAGTTGTTCTCAGAAGAGTTCGATTTACCTCCTTGAGCTTTTGGATTGGTTCAATCTACGACCCTCTACTCTTTCACCAGCCCGGCCCGACTCCATCTCCCTCGGCCCAGCTTGCCCCGGCCAATCCCCCGCTCCGGCCCAAGTTCCCCAGGCCCAGCCCCACTCCCCTCCTTTCTCCTTGTGCCTCTGACGACCGGCCCCCACTCGTCATCACCCTCCTCGGGTCGTCCCCGACCTGGACTCAACTCGGAGTCCGAGCCGAGCCAGGCTCGTGTGCGCGCGTGTCGCCCTGGAGCCCGCACACCGATGATCCCCGACCTTATAAACAGCAAACCACGTCGCCACCGCACCACTAGAAACCCTAACCCTAGACGCCGAGTGCTCTAGCTCCACAATCACGACATCGCCGCCCAAAGCTCCGGTTCGTGGCCGCCGCCGTCGATCTCCCGGTACGCTGCCTTTCGACCCACGAGAACACCATCAGGAAGTGCGCACGGATGTAAGGAAGCTCTCAGTGCCGTTTGAAATCGTGGTCGAGCCCTCATTGTGAAGGTATTGTTCACCGGAGCGCCGGCGTGCAGGCCGAGCCGCCACCGCGCGCCAAGCATCGTCCTCGTCCACCAACTGACGCCGGGATCCACATCAACGAGTTCGTGAAGTCCCCACGATCGTCCAGGTCCAAGCCGCGCTCGATTTGGTGAACCGCAGCGCCGAATCGCCCAACTCCGGCGACCCTCCGCCGCGGCGCCGCCTCTTGCCGCCGCCGTGCCCAGGTCCGGTGACCCCGAGCACCGTCCACCGTCCATCTGCGATCCGACGTCCCAGAACAAAGGTCAACCCGGGAGGATACCGGTCAGCGGTAATATTGCTAAAGAGACCCTGCAGAACTTGGATATAAACCCGCAGTCCAAGGTCAGTTGAAAGTAATTGCAAGTAGGTCCTTATATCTTTCGGATTATACCCTAGCTTTTCAATAAATTGAACCCGCCGTCCAGCCTTATCATTTTACGAGTTAAACCCTGAAGTTATATACATAATTATGTATATGCCCTCGGTTTCCAACAATCTAACCCCTGAAATTCCTGTTCTTCGCAGTTAAGTCCTTGGAACACCGTTTTGGCCCTATCTCGATCGTTTCAACTCCGATTCGAGTGATTCTTCAGCTCACGTGACCGTAAGGACTTGATCTATACCTTTATACCATTCCTTTGTACTGTTGCCCATGTTTGGTGTATTGTTTCTTATTTGTTGTATTGTTTCCTTGCATGTGTGACCCCGTGATTGCGTATAGGAGCAACGTTCGTGGTTCTCAAGGTTTTTTTCAAGGATCGTTCTTGGTGATCGAGTATTCAGTCGAGAAGACCCTAAGCCATAGCATTTATTAGCTGGATTTAAGGCAAGTGTATTCTTGATCATACTTTTTGTCCTAATAACCATATGACGTGCTTATACACTGTAGTTCGCTATTGCTTGCATGCTTATAATCATGATGGGTCCTATAATTAGGATGACTAGTTTTCTTTAATCCTACCTTGTTAACCTGGGTTTTATATTCATGTTGGGTAGCATTTGCTTAGTTGCTATACTTGGGTTTGGTTTACACTAAATGTGAAGATAATAATATTGTGATATCTTTTATATATACATGTTAATGATCTTATGAGAATGTTAAACAAAGACCACATTGATTAATCGGAACATGGAGAACCACCCGGGATTTCCCGTACAACCACAATACCACATGGCTCTGGTCTTAGCTAAGTAATTAGAAGATCCCTTTGTTGTGTGGATGCACTGCATGTTTGGTATGAGCCGGTTGCTACCGGCAAGGTTTGTGAGCAGAGGTGCGGGGGCAGGAAGGTGCGCCTTTTATAGACCCGTCTGGCAAGGGAGCACACACACTTTGGGAAATTCTTTGGAAAGGCTTCGTAGTGATTCTCTGGCCCCTCACCAAAGGAAGTGTTGAAGGGAGTAATTAACCCGGGCATAATGAGAAACACGAATTGTGGGGAAAGCTGTACAACCTCTGCAGAGTGTCTAAAATCTATTGCAATAGCCGTGCTCGCGGTCATGAGCGGCCTGGACCCTCACATGATTAATATATCGAAAGAAGAATTAAATCGATTTATTTATGGTGATGATGCTTATGGGTTACCATATGCTTAATTGGGTTGGTATATACTTATACTTTAGTAATTATGATGCTAAATAAAATTTGACCAACTTAAGTGCTTAAAGCAATTTAATTAGAAGCCAAACTATTTCCTTGTTAAGCCTTTGCATGTCATTTGCTTTGCTCTACATTTGCTGAGTACCAACCATAAGTGTACTCAACCTTGCTTTATCTGCGGCTCAGGCTTAGACAGAAGTTTCAGTGGAGTACTTTGGAAGTTTCTAGGCGTACGCGTTTCCCCAGTCAGCTGCCTGTGGAGAAGTTTTGAAGATTCCGCTGTTAGTTATTCGCTTTCATGAGTGTAATAATGGTATTTAATATTATTTACGTTTTGCACTGTCTTTTATATCACTGATGAAGTCTCATATGTGTGTAAACTTGATCCTGGCGCACATATGATAGTCATTCGGTTTTGTTTACAAAATCAGGTGTGACAGAAGTGGTATCAGAGCTGTGTTGACGGTAGGACGTAAGCCTAGAGTAGCAATGGTCGTTTTTAGGGTCCTAAATGTCTTCTTATACTTGCTCTATCTTGTCTGCTGCAATCTTGGTCTAAACTCGTTGTTTTCCGTCAACCTTGACTTACCGTCTCCTTGATTCTTAATCATCATCCAATTGTACACTTGTTCTGTTCTTTCTCCAGCTCCTAGTTAACGTCTCTCTAAAAGTTAAAAGAACCAGCAAGAGTTATATTGGGTGCCACAGTTAACGAGTTTTCTCCCTAAGCATGAATTATTGGAAACAAGAGAATCATGGATATTTTGGAAACACCATCAGTCGTGCTTTATCTCAACACAAGGATTTAGGAAATTATCCCCCTTAAATCATGTCACCGTTAGTAGAGTCGTCGTTGAGGTCGATGTTTAGTTCTTGTGTAGGATTGTTTGCCTTGTGCTTGTTGTGTGCTAAGTGGTTGAATTGCTTCTTTGTAATGAGTGCGATGTTTCTGTGGAGTGATGACCACAATTACATCTCAATAAATCAACTAAACCATTAGATAGTTGGGTTTTATCTTTGTTCCTGGTCTTAGTACCTAGGTGAGTTCCAAATCCCTCTTTACATATCTAATCATGAATCTCTTGTGCACCAAATCTATTCTCGTCACCCCCTGACACAGCAGAACGGTTTAAGTCATATCTCAAGCTACGAGACCCCGATTGCTGCAAATCCAGTTGGATTAGTTCCATAACTTCATAAGTTATTTTCTGGCTAAGTTTCACTATTTTTGGATTATTGGACAGAGGGATAAATGACTTTTTGTTGGATAAAGAGAATCTGTTTTAGTAATCTGACATAGTCGACTTGTTTATTTCACATCTCAAGTTAGAAAACTCCGATTGACATGAAACCAGTTGGGTTAGTTCCAGAATTAGATAAGCTATTTTCTGGTAAAATCTTACCATTTTTGGATTTTCTGGGAAAGAGATACCTACAATTTATTGGAGTATACAGAATCTATTCAGAGCACCTGATACAGCTAGAGTGTTTTCTTAATAACTTTAGTTCCTGAACTCCAAATGAATTGATTCTAGTTGCATTGGATTCATAATTTCAGTATCTACATTCTGGAAAAATTTCGTGATTTTTGGATATTCTGTTTAGAAGATACATCTGATTTTCCGAGATAACCAGAATCTGTCCTTATCATGAAAAAGTTATTAATGGATGCTATTCTTTTGTTGGTCATGTTGAGTTGGATAAAGAGATTTGACCATGCAAGTGCTAAGTGTTGGAATTCCTATCTTGGTTCTTGCACTAATTCATTTAGTTTCACCTGCACTAGTACCATATTTTCTATATCTATCTAAATTTTTGTTTTCTATACAATCAGATGGTGAACACTAGGTCTGGTGCTGGAAGCAGTGAAAATAATCCAGAGCCTAACTCAAGTCAGAACCAGATGTCTAATTCAGCATTGGAACAGTTAATGGCAGCCCAGACTCAGTTGATGACCAATATGGCCAACACTATTATCCAGCTGAATCAGAATATAGGTCCTCCACCGCCCCCAAGAGACAAACACAGGGATTTCATGAGTCACGACCCACCTACATATTCTCACTCTGTAGATCCTCTCGATGCTGATGATTGGATTAAAACAGTGGAGAANCCGAGAGACAAACACAGGGATTTCATGAGTCACGACCCGCCTACATATTCTCACTCTGTAGATCCTCTCGATGCTGATGATTGGATTAAGACAGTGGAGAAGAAATTGTTGATTACTCAGTGCACTGACAGAGAGATGGTTTTATATGCTGCTGGAAGATTAGAAGGTGCAGCTTCAGATTGGTGGGATGCATATTGCGATGCTCATGAAGATTCAGGTAGCATCACTTGGCAGGAATTCAAGGATGAATTTCGCTCATATCATATCCCTGTGAGTGTGATTAAGCATAAGAAGCAAGAGTTTCTCAACTTCAAGCAAGGAGTGATGACTGTGAGTGCATATAGGGACAAGTTCATACAGTTGTCTCGTTATGCCCCAAAACAGGTAGCTACGGATGAGAGAAAGCAAGACCTGTTCTTGGAAGGATTGATTATACCTATTCGTTACCAGCTGGCAGCACATTCATTTCATAGTTTTGATCAGCTAGTGGATAAGGCTCTCTTGAGAGAGAGGAGATAAAGGAGAAGAAGAAGAGGAAGATGGACTCTCAGAGACAAATACAGTCTGATCGTAGCACTCGTTTCCGTCTTGCTCAGCAGACTGAGGTGCAGAGTCATCAAGTCCACCAGTTTGGCCCCTCCAACCAAGCCCAAGTCTCACAGATCAGCTATCGGCCACAACTTGGTAACTGTCAAGCATCAGTTCCGCAAGCGCTACAGCCTTCACAGAGTAAGACTAGTCAAGCAAGCGCTCCAAGTGCTAAGTTGTGTTTCTGTTGCAAGCAAGAAGGTCATATGATTAGTAAATGCCCGAAAAAGTACCCACATTTGTATGGTGGAAAAGATCAAAGGAAAGCCCTAGTGCGATATGAAGATAAAGGTTAGATCAGCCAGAAGCAACTGAACTCAATACAGGCAAACGTAAATCAGGTAAAGAGTATCACAGTTGCAGAGATCAGAGTAGTATGTGAGTTTCCAGATGTGTTCCCAGATGATTTGCCAGGTTTGCCACCGGATAGAGATATTGAGTTCCTCATTGAACTTCTACCTGGTACAGCTCCTATTTCTAAGAGGCCATATAGAATGTCAGTTGATGAACTAGAAGAGCTTAAGAAACAACTGAGAGAGTTGTTGGATAAGGGTTTCATACGTCCTAGTTCATCACCTTGGGGAGCACCAGTTATCTTTGTGGAGAAGAAGGATGGTACACAGAGGATGTGTGTTGATTACAGATCATTGAATGAAGTTACTATCAAGAATAAGTACCCTCTGCCCAGAATCGAGGATCTATTTGATCAGTTGAAAGGAGCCAAGGTATTCTCCAAGATTGATTTGCGTTCAGGCTATCATCAGTTGAAGATTAGACCATCAGATATCCAGAAGACAGCTTTCACTACCAGATATGGTTTGTATGAGTATATAGTTATGCCTTTTGGTTTGACTAATGCACCTGCCTACTTTATGTATTTGATGAACAAGGTGTTCATGGAGTACTTGGATAAGTTTGTGGTGGTATTCATTGATGATATATTGATCTACTCCAAGAATGAAGAAGAACATGAGGAACATTTGAGTCTAGTATTGCAGAAGCTCAGAGAGAATCAGCTTTATGCCAAGTTCAGTAAGTGTGAGTTTTGGCTAAAAGAAGTATCTTTTCTGGGCCATGTCATCACAGATGGTGGAATAAAAGTTGATCCAAGCAAAGTTAGAGATGTTCTGAAGTGGGAGCCACCAAAAAATGTGCCTGATATCAGGAGTTTTCTAGGATTGGCAGGTTACTACAGGAGGTTCATAGAAGGATTCTCTAAAATAGTGAAGCCCCTCACTTCATTATTAGAGAAAGGAAAAGAATTCAGGTGGTCAGAAGCATGTCAAGCTAGTTTTGAAGAGTTGAAGAAAAGGCTAACTACTGCTCCAGTGTTAGTGATGCCTGATATTCATAAGGGTTTTGATATCTACTGCGATGCTTCTCGTCAGGGTCTTGGATGTGTTCTTATGCAGGAAGGACATGTTATAGCTTATGCATCCAGGCAGTTGAGGAAACATGAGTTGAATTATCCTACTCATGATTTGGAGTTAGCAGCAGTGGTACATGCATTGAAGATTTGGAGGCACTATATGCTTGGGAACAAGTGCCAGATCTACACTGACCATAAGAGTCTGAAGTACATATTCACACAGAAGGATCTGAATTTGAGGCAACGCCGTTGGCTAGAACTGATTAAGGATTATGATTTGGAGATACACTATCATCCTGGTGTGGCAGACCGCCCCAATTAATCCGGCTTAAGAGCATGGGACCACTATCACAGCAGTGCGCCACGCACCTAAACCGAGTTAATCGTGCAATCCGTCGGATACCTTCCCGATTACACCACATTTTTCTCTCGACCGAAACAAAATAGCAGCAGTCCCACTCGAAGATGGGCTCAGGCAGTACAACTCATCGCATATTTTACATCACATGGTGCACGTAGGTAATTATACTAATACAGTACATATGTTTTATCTTCTTACAAACCAGAGTTATTTACAGCGGAAGACTACACACCGGAACAAAAGGCATTATGCGGAGCCCTCGCACAACACCTAATCGCCGCGGCCCGAGTCGGACTCGGACGGCACCCGCTCCACGATCCAGCCGTCAGGGAGCACACAAGGCCAAGTAAGAGCCGCAACAGGATCATAGCCATCGCAATCTGCATCAAAATTTAGCCACAAGCAAGGCTGAGTACTAATTACTCAGCAAGACTTACCCGACGGGAATAAATTCTAGACATGCAAGGCTTTTTGGCTCTGGGGTTTGTTTTGCCAAAAGCATCTATAACTTGACCTATTTTCATTATGTTAGCCCAGTTTTAAGTTGTGAGCAAACATTACTAAGTTTGCCAAGCTATCCAATAGCAAACAATGTTGACATACAATTGATTAACATCACTTTCCCACTTTTCATCTAATCACCTCTACTCATTTGGCCCAAGCACACTGATGTGTGAAAAGAGATCAAGCAGCTTCATGTAACCGCGAAGGACGGACAACTCGAGTTGATTTTAACCATGCATGGGACAACCTAATCGCACGACCCGTGAGAGACACCCAGGACCTCACGGGGCAACCTTTCCCATCTCTCCCTGCCATCTGCCATCGGGGACCACTCCGTCCGAGTGCACGCCCCAACGGACCCCAGGTGCCCCAGGCAACCTGTGCCGCGGCCACTGCTACACTCGCCACAACCCCTCGCCCAAGGGAGTGATAAAACCCGTCAGACGTCAGTTTGAATCAAGTACTAGGTTTACCAGTTTACCATATTTCCCAGCATACGATTAGTACCTTCAAAAGCTTGACCAACATCGCCACACAAGCAATGCCTCAGCCCACCATTTTCTGTGCAAGCGGAACATTCAATCAATCATGAATATCGCACAAGCCCCGCTTGTCGATCATCATTAACTGAAATAAAGCAGAACCTATATCTCGCGAGTGACCAAGCAATCACTCGACTTTTACCGGACC
This sequence comes from Alloteropsis semialata, assembly GCA_004135705.1. Lineage (NCBI taxonomy): Eukaryota > Viridiplantae > Streptophyta > Magnoliopsida > Poales > Poaceae > Alloteropsis > Alloteropsis semialata. Next base: position 6,405 of record QPGU01000104.1, on the reverse strand, counting down.
TAATTAAGCATAGCACTCTATACGACCTACACGTACTAGTATTAGGACATAGGTACCTAGGGATCATGCATCTAAGGTTTCAAGCAACTCCTTAACTTAAATGCACAAAATTAAGGCATAAGCAAGGAATGTTAGTTTCACAGTGGGTTATGCTCCGGGGCTTGCCTTCTTGAACAGCGATGGCCTTGGGCCCTTCCGGATTTTGATCCGGGTCTTGCGCAGCGGAGTAGTTCACTTCGGCGGCGGCGGAGTCACCCTCGGGCTCGACGTCGATCTCGTACACGCCGTCGGTAATGGTGCTTTCTACATGACATGCAATGTATGCGTGAGATGCATGAATACGTAAATGATCAACTACAAGAATAACCCTAATCATTCCTAGCCCTAGGCACACATTTATAGCACGACCATAATTAAGAGACAATTTTGTGCCCAGGAACCGGTCTGACCGGTTTCGGGTGGCCTCACACTACTACTAGAACAAAAATCTATAACACACTACTAACCCAGATGCAAGCAAGGGCTAAGTCTTTTGCAAGACTTCCTAAACTTAAGGGTAATCTCAATAATAATTTTCAAGTTTCCCTACGTATGTATACATGGGTTATTCTTTCCACCATATTAACATAACCAAATTTCTCTTCCCCAAATCATAAATATTCTCTAGCTAATTAGCTATTCACTTAACCCTATCCATAATAACACCACTGGGGGGGTTTGCATTTCTAGCTCAAGCCTAATCTTTATGAATCTATGAACACAACTTCTCGCACACATGTGTATGACGCAATGTACTAATCACATCACCACCTCGCTCACAATCCCCAGAATCCTATGGAACTAACCCCTATATCGTATCCAACCCTTACCTCTTGTACTTTAACTTATGTCTAGGATTTGTGAAATATGAAGCAATTGTCTAGCATACACTGGTGCATGAAGCAAAACACTAATCCCCCAATAGGTTGCACCCAAGCCTTATAATCCTATAGAAACCACTTTAGCCATTCCACACACTTACCCCTAAGCCCTTTTTGATCCTCCTGTCCTGAGCCAAGGCTCGAGCTCGGCTCAGCAAGGGCCGGCGGCGGCGGCCTGGCTCGGAAACTGGCGAGGAAGGGGAGGGGAAGGAGGCCGTGGAGGGTTCGACCGGAGTGAGGGCGAGGTGAAGAGGTCGGGGACGGGATGAATCGGGAAATGAGCGAGTGGGGAGAGCAGAAGCGAGGAAGAACACCCGGGCGCAGTAAAGGGGACGGGGGTGGTTCACCTGCTCCCGAGCTCGTACGTGGCGCAATACCGCGGTGGACACCGCGCACGACGCACAGGAGCCGAGGACACGCGTCCCCACGCGCACGGACGCCCGTACCATCGCCGGAGCTGCCCATACCGGCGCGGTGGTTGTGCACCGACTGTTGCGGTGGTGGGGTAAAACACCCACCGCAACAGTCCGTGGGGTGGAAAAACACTGTGCCGATAAGTCGAATTCGAATCCGTGGGGTGGAAAAACACTGTGCCGATAAGTCGAATTCGAATTCCGCGGGCCACCGACTGTTGCGGTCGTGGCCTTGGCCTAGCACCGCAACAATCGGTGCTATGAACCTCGCGCTAAGGTAGATCAACCACCTAATGTTGCGGTGGTGCACATTTTGGTTGACCACCGCAACAGTCTGTCATTCCAGAGAGCATTTTTCAATTCCTCTCTGGCGACCGACTGTTGCGGTCAGGGCACCGCAACTTCCTAAGGTGGCTGTGAAAATGTGTGTGTAGAAACCTAGGTCACCGACTATTGCGGTGGTAGCAAAGACAGGCCACCGCAACTTGCTGTGACCTCGACATTTACACTTTCCAAGTTGGTTTTGAAGTGAATTTGGCTAAGCTAAGTCGTGGTCATGTCCAAGGGCCTAATAGGAACTAAATCAACCCATTCTTGGGCAATGCCAAGAGATTCTCTCTCTCTCGTTCCAACTCGTATTCGAACACTTCTAATATTCTACTTTGATAGTTGACTTAGGTCAAACATATACACACATATGCACAACAACATGATTACGAATGATGCATGACATGACTAGATTAATTACGTTCATTTGGGATTTCTTAATGGCTACAGTAACACCAGGGGTGTTACACCTGGTAAGGCCAATGTGGTTGCAGATGCTTTGAGCAGGAAGGGTCATGCTAATACCCTCTTGACTCATCAGATGCCAGAGAAGCTATGTGAAGAGTTTGCGCGATTGAACCTTGGATTTGTTGCTCAAACAGAAGGTGTGACTATGGAAGTTGAGTCTACCCTTGAGCAGGAGATTCGCTAAGGTCAGCTTAATGATGAGAAGATCAAAGAAATTAAGGAACTTATGGCAATTGGAAAAGCCCCTGATTTTACTGAAGATGAGCATGGTACTATTTGGTTCAAGAAGAGGATTTGCGTGCCAGATGTGGCACAACTCAGAGATAAGATATTAAGAGAAGCTCATGATTCTGCTTACTCTATTCATCCTGGAAGTACTAAGATGTATCAGGATTTGAAAGAAAGGTACTGGTGGTACGGATTGAAGAGAGATGTTGGTACCCATGTGGCTTTGTGTGATGTGTGCCAGAGAGTTAAGGCTGAACATCAGAGACCAGCAGGATTGCTTCAACCATTAAAGGTACCTGAATGGAAGTGGGAAGAAATCAGCATGGACTTTATTGTTGGATTGCCCCGTACTCGAGATGGTTATGATTCTATTTGGGTTATTGTGGATCGCTTGACTAAGGTTGCTCATTTCATTCCAGTCAAGACCACATATACCAGTGCCAAACTAGCAGAGTTGTATATGTCTCGTATTGTCTGTCAGCATGGTGTGCCTAAGAAGATAGTATCAGACAGAGGTACTCAGTTTACATCACGATTCTGGCAGAAGTTGCATGACTCTATGGATACTAAGCTGAATTTCAGTTCTGCCTATCACCCTCAGACAGATGGACAGACAGAAAGGACCAATCAGATTTTGGAGGATATGTTGAGAGCTTGTGCTTTGAAGCATGGAAGAAGTTGGGATAATAGTTTACCCTATGCAGAGTTCTCTTATAACAACAGTTATCAGGCAAGCCTTAAGATGTCACCTTTTGAGGCTTTGTATGGAAGGAAGTGCAGAACTCCATTGTATTGGAGTGAAACAGGTGAAAGCCAGGTGTTTGGTCCAGAGATACTACAAGAGGCCGAAAGACAGGTTCAGATTATCAGAGAGAACCTAAGGACAGCACAGTCTAGACAGAAAAGTTATGCTGATATTAGAAGAAGGGAGTTAACTTTTGCAGTTGGTGATTATGTCTATCTGAAGGTTTCTCCTATCAGAGGTTTGCGCAGATTCAAAGTGAATGGAAAGTTGTCACCTAGATTCATTGGGCCATTCAAGATTTTGGAAAGGAAAGGTGAAGTAGCATATCAATTGGAGTTGCCAGCCAGCTTGTCAGACGTGCATGATGTCTTCCATATATCACAACTTAAGAAGTGCCTCAGAGTGCCTGAAGAACAGTTACCAATGGAAGAAGTGAATGTAGATGATGATCTGACTTATGTGGAGCATCCAGTAAAAATATTGGAGACAGCTGAAAGAGTTACCAGAAGTAAAGTGATCAAGATGTGCAAGGTGCAATGGAGTCGTCATGGAGAGGATGAAGCAACTTGGGAAAGAGAGGATGAATTAATGGCGGAATTTCCCGATCTCATCGCTAGTTCATCCGAATCTCGAGGACGAGATTCATTTTAAGGGGGGTAGGTTTGTAACACCCTAATTTTCATCACAAGAAATTGTAGAAACACTTCTGTAATTTTTTAGGTTTTGTTTAAGGCTTAAATAAATTTCTGTGATTTAATCGGAATTATTTAGGATTTATTCAATTTAATAAATAATTAATAGATTCAATAAGTTTATTGTTGCATTTTTGATGGTGCATTGTGTTTTGTATTGTCGCAAGTCAAAGAGAATTTAAACTCGTTTAAATTCAAATTGATTTGCGTTTGTTTGAGTCGTATAAGAGTTGTTTTAGTTTAAGTTCAGTTTACCCCCTTGAGCTCTCTCTCTCGGTTCGTTTTTGCCCCCTCTGTTTTTCCCCTTCGGCCCAGCAGCTCCGGCCCAGTCCCGCCCGGCGCCCCCTCCCTCTCTCTGTGCCGCCGACGCGTGGGTCCCTCCTGTCATCCCTTCCGCGCCGCCGTGCCCGAGCTGGACTCCAACCGAGACCGAGCCCGAGCTCGCGCCGCGTCTTCCCGTCTCTTGGCCCACACGCCAAGGAGACCCCCTCCCGGTTTATAAGAGCAGCGCCGCAACCCCTCCCACGCGCGCCCTAAACCCTAGCTCGAGAACCCCCGCAGCCGCCGCCGTATCCGAAGCTCCAGTTCGTGGCCGCCGCCGTCGATTCCTCGGTACGCCGTTTCCTCGCCGCCAAGATCACCACCAGGAGGTGCGCAAGGACGTGTAGAAGCTACCCTTGCCGCTTGAACTCGTGGATTTTCCCTCTGTGCATCAAAAGTCGCTCACCGGAGTTTTCCTTCCTAGGCCGAGCCGCCGCTTCACGTCGCCCGCCGTCATCATCATCCAACTACCGTCAAGAGTACCCTGTTTGAGTTCGCAAGGTCCGAAGCTTCGTCCTGGTCCAACTCGCGCTTCAATCCGGACACCGTAGGCCGGGATTGAGCTGCTCCGACGAGTTCCGCCGCCGGTCGCCGCCGTGGGGACGCTGCCGCCGTCGACTCAACACGCCCGAGCGCCCTCGTCCGTCCATTACCAGATCAACGATCAGATCGAAGTCAACAGGCGGGATACCGGTCAGCCCTGCACGATTTGATAAAGAGACCCTCAGCTTTTCAGTAATCAACCCGCCGTCCATTGTTAGTGTAAAGTAATTACGCATAGGTCCTTATTTCTTGTAGTTAGACCCCTGAGCTTTCAAGATATCGAACCCGCCGTCCTGACCTTGTCATTTTTTCATGTTAGACCCTGAGTTTATGCATATAATTATGTATATGCCCTTGGTTTATTCCAATCTAACCCCTGGAATTCCTATACTTCGCAGTTAAGTCCCTGGAGCACCGTTTTGATCATATCTTGACCGTTTCAACTTCGATTCGAGTGATTCTTTCGCTCACGTGACCGTAAGAACTTGATCTATACCTTTGTACCATTCTTTTGTATTGTTGCCTATGTTTGGTGTATTGTTTCTTATTTGTGGTATTGTTTCTTGTATGTGCCCCCGTGATGCGTATAGGAGGTGTAATATTCGTGGTATTCAAGGATCGTTCTTGGTGTTCAAGGATTCAGTTGAGAAGACCCTGAGCCATAGCATTTATTAGCTGGATTTAAGGCAAGTGTATTCTTGATCATGACTTTTGTCCTAATAACCATATGACATGCTCATTTCACATTATAGATACGCTATGCTTGCATGCTTAATCATGATGGGTCCTATATTTAGGATGACTAGTTTTCTATAATCATGCCTTGTCAACCTGGGTTTCAATATTTATGTTGGGTAGCGTTGCTTAGTTGCTATACTTGGGAATGGTTTACACTAAATGTGAAGATAATAATATTGTGATATCTTTTATATATGATATATATGATCTGATGAGAATGTTAAACCAAGACCACATTGATTAATCGGAACATGGAGAACCACCCAGGATTTCCCGTACAACCATAATACTACATGGCTCTGGTCTTGGCTAAGTAACTAGATGAACTCTATGTTGTGTTTGGGGTCGCGCGTTTGGCGGTTTTGGTTGGTGTTAGATGCGCGGGGAAGGAAGGTGCGCCTTCTGAGGACCTGCAAGGAAGGGACCAACACATACATAGAGGGAGTCTTTGGAAAGGCCTCGTAGTGAATCCCTAGCCCCTCACCTAAGGAAGTGTTGAAGAGGCTCGCGACCTCAGGCAACATGGGAAACACGAATTGTGGGGAAAGCTGTACAACCTCTGCAGAGTGTCTAAAATCTATTGCAATAGCCGTGCTCGCGGTCATGAGCGGCCTGGATCCTCACATGATTAATATATCGAAAGATAAATTAAATTGGTTTATTTATGTTGATGATGATGCTTATGGTTTACCATATGCTTAATTGGGTTGGTATATACTTATATCTTAGTAATTATGCTGCTAAATAAAATTTGAACAACTAAAGTGCTTTAAGCAATTTAATTAGTAGCCAACTATTTCCTTGGATAAGCCTTTGCATGTCATTATGCTTTGCTCTACATTTGCTGAGTACCAACCATAAGTGTACTCAACCTTGCTTTATCTGCGGCTCAGTCTTAGACAGAAGTTTCAGTGGAGTATTTTGGAAGTTTCTAGGCGTACGTGTTCCCCCAGTCAGCTGCCTGTGGAGAAGTTTTGAAGTTCCGCTGCTAGTTATTCGCTTCACGTGAG
>QPGU01000103.1:0-28660 GCA_004135705.1 Alloteropsis semialata | reverse complement strand
GTGGCGTTACACTTTAGAAGGTTAAGCCCAGTTTCTCTTGGTAAGGTCCAGTTTAAGCCCAGTTTCTCTTGGTAAGCCCAGTTCGCTCTAAGATGGTATTTTTTTCCTGTAACAAGAACATGCTCGTTACTCTTCGTAAGGCCTTGCTAAATAAAGTGAGCCAAGACCGACGCATTTAACATGAAAGCCAGCATTTAACATGACGAAGAGTAGCACTAAGATACATAGCTTGACCTTGCAATAGCATGTACGGCACACCTTTCTAACCTAAACATGCGCCGTTGCTAATCCTAACATGCCTTAGGGAAATTAAATTGACGCTTCGACGATGCGTCCAGTTCTACTGCTCGAAAGAGAATAGAGATCCACCCGAGTGCTGCGAGGGAAAGTAGTACTTAGGGCGAGGCTCCGTCGGTGGCGCTGGTGGTGGTGGTGGGCTACTGTTTAGGTGGCATGAGCACCGACAGTTAGGGTCATAACAAACTGGTGGCGCATAGCTTGGTGCACTGCCCTCCTCAGAATCATCACGAACGTCATCTTGAAGGAGTCTACTGTTGTCCACCTCTTGCTGTAGCTCATCGATGACGAGGTGGAGGTAGGCAATGTACTCTTCATATGGCTGAATTGGTGGGGGATCCACCCACCTTGCGAATCCGCAGCCGTCGGGAGCCAACGAGCTCTAAACGTTGTAGACAAACGATTAGGATGACAAATGTGTATGGAAACATACAAATCCAGGGTTATGACTTACATATCCCCTAGGGCATCGCCAGAATCGCCGTCCGCCCTCCAAAGCTGAATGCTGAACCTGCACAACACAATACTCACCATGCATACATCTTGGCCACTGCACCGACTTTCTACGCTCATAAGGTCGGAGGCTACGTTGCGGGCCAAAATCGCTCTTGGATTCGATTGGAAAATGTTCAGCAAACTCTGGAGAAGGTTCAGTATAGATGGTTGGCCCTAAGTCGTCGGTTGCCATTTTGGTTATTCAGATGTGGGTTAAAGTGAGACGAATGAGCGCGATATTAATAGGCCACCAAGTTCCCCACCCCAGCCAGTGGGCCAATAGATCCATGTGGTGTGTTTTTGCAGTGACTCAGGAAGGACATGGTGTGGGCCATTGAATCCGTGTGGTGTGTTTTTGCAGTGACCAAGGAAGGACATGGTGTGGGCCATTGAATCCGTGTGGTGTGTTTTTGCAGTGACTCAGGAAGGACATGGTGTGGGCCATTGAATCCGTGTGGTGTGTTTTTTCAGTCACCAGGAGGTAAGGGCATAGATCTTCTGGAACTCTTTATATTGCACAAGTTTGATACACAACTCATCCATCCCACGACTCATAGTCAATATAGATCGTACCAATGTCATCGTGGAGAGATGACCCAAAAGGTGTGCCGACATGGGAAGAGCGGCCAAAATGCCACTGCGGGTTCCGATGCTGGTTGCAAGTCTGTACTGATTCTTCAAATCAGTCCAAGTGGGGTGCTAGGTTCTTCAGGTGTCCTGACATTGATGATGATTTCAAGGTTCGTTGCAATGCTAATTCATGTTTTTGTTGTTAGTGTATGTAAATGACCAAGCTGTCCACATGCAGGCTTGTAGTTTCTTCCAGTGGATCGACAAGAATGCTCTACCCAGTCAAGGAGTACCATCACAAATTGAGACCAAAGAGCAGTACTCTGCTAGACTACAACACGCACGTGAGGCCGAACGTCTTTCTCGCCTTGAGAAAGACCTTGCTAAGCGTGAGGCGGCACTTAAGCTCAGGGAAGGAGAATTCCAAGCTCGGGAGTCTCGCCTGCGTCATCAAGAAGCGCAACATTTAGCTTCGGCAAGAGAGATGTGGCAACGAAGTAACAGGATGAAGGAGGTGGAGCGTCAGGAGGCCGAAGCACGTGAAGCCGATCGCGAGCGCAACAGACAGGGCGCACGCCGTGCAAAGGAAGGTGCACCCGAATCGAGCAGGAAGGGGAAATATCCCCGTTTTACTCAGTAGAGCGTTAGTTCCACACCCGGCAATCTACTTTCCCCTAAGGCATGTTGGGTTTAGTAACAGCAACTGATTATGTTTTCGGTGTGCTGCACATGCCATTGCAACTTCTATTTGATTGTTTAGGCTAAGGATGTGAGATGTGTGTTCACCATTTCCTTTCTGTGATGAAATTTTTTATGCATTGCAAATGAATGCTGGGGGTACTCCATTAAGAAAATTTTGTTGACACAACAGTTATTAACGGATGCCCATCTGACCATTTTCTCTTTATCGCACATATCTTCATTCCGTACATACGACGTAAGAACCATTTCTGTGGAATGGAAATAACCAAATAATGTGTCTGGATTCTGGAACGAAAATATGTAAAAACAAAATAACCAAAACATATTTATGCAATGGAAACAACCATATTTATAGAATGAAAGAAGATATATGCAATGAAAATAAACAAATATATATATATAAATATATAAATATATATATAAATATATATATATATATATATATGGGGAGGAATTGAGGAAATAATACCAAATTAAAAAAAATCAAATAAATGAGACATATCCATAATTTCGTCTACTGGGAAGACGAAATACAATTTTCGTCTTTCTACCGGACGAAATATATATTTCGTCTTCCCAGTAGACGAAATATATATTTCGCCATGCAAAACATATTTTCGTCATGCAAATCGTCCACTGGGTAAATAATTTAATTTTCGTCTTTTCAGAAAATGAAATTTCTATATTTTCGTCTTCTGGGAAGACGAAATCGCTAATTTCGTCTAATGGGCAGACGAAATTTTGATTTAATCTACTCAGCAGACGATTATGGTTTATTTTTGTAATTCCTGCACTTTTGTGTACATTTTTGTAATTTCGAATAAAAAGTATATTAAAAAAGAAAAAAAGTCGAGGTACCGCGCCCATGGGTGGGACCCGTTCGGCATTGAGACGTGCCTTACAAGACAAAACAGACCTAAACCTAGTAGGACTCGAACTGTCTTCGGGCTTCCCTTCTGCGATCAGGCCATCGTGTCTTGTTCAGAGTCTTGGTCGTCTTGGAGTCGGTAGTCGGCAATCCTTGTGGTCGGGTACCCTGGTATTATGGCCTCAACAGTAGCCCCCGAGCTTATCTTGTTCAGAAAAGGTTGATTGTTCAATAGCCTTCGGGTCTTTTTGCTCTTCGGGTGATTTTTGGATATGTTAATACCTCGTCAATCACTCTTGCAAGAGAGCCAGAAAAGTTCCCGAACTCTTGAATGTAGAAACCTGCATCTGAATGATAAGGTCAAAGAAAAATATCAGCCATAATAATAAAATAGAACTGTTCCGTCTTGGAAAATGGAACGCCCCAGGAGTGATGTAACTGCTGCCCAGGGCATTTAAAAACCCACTCCGCACGTCTCCCGGGATTTTAGCAGCGCACGCGATACGGCTCTGCTCCGGCTCCTCGATTCTCGCGCGAAGCGTCGCACCCCTGAGTCTTTAAATATCGGATCTCCTGGATTGATATGTACTTGAACCTCCTATCCTAAGCCTTCTTCCTCCACTCGCCATGGGAAAGAAAACGCTTAGCAGCAAGTTCAAGCTTCCTCGTCTCCTCTTCGGAGACTCCCCTCGCAGCTCCGGCGAGCAACCGCCCGACAAGCCGGAGGACTCGCCGGCGACGACATCACCCACCGCTCCTCCTCAGGCTCCGCTCCTGGCTCTCCCCTGGTACGGGGATGAGGGAGTCGAGGTCGAGCCACCCGAGGAGGAGGCTCCGGCGGTAGCGCCGCCATCTCCCGAGGCTGCTCCGTCAAGCATTGCCGCCGGGAAACGCCCTGCGTCTTCCTCCCCAGCCCCGGCATCTCCTATCTCCCTCTCCTCCGACGACGAGCCAGCACAAGGAGGGAGCGGAGTCCGGCTGAGGCCAGAGGCGGCGCACGCAGGCGCATCTTCGTCTTCTGCTCCGGTGGACACCAGCGGCGACGAGGAATTCGCCCGGCGCCTCTTCGTCTCCCTGAACCGCGACCTGATCGGGATTCCTGGAGACGGAGCGCTCGTGGATCTCGTCAGCGACTCTGAAGAAGAGAACGCGATAGATGACGATCCATCGGAGAGCACACCATCACCCTGATCAGTTTGGTTGTCAATCATCAACCCAAGATCAGGGTGATTTAGTATTTTGATTTTAGGATAGCTATCAATCCATTGTGAAATGTTCCCTCTTTTGGACTTTAATGAAGAAATTTCACTTGATGGATGCAATTTGAATTCCTTGTGCTTTGAAAATTTATCTGTGTCAATCTGTTCTTGAAATTGCTCATCCAGAAACAAAATATTCCGAACGAAAAATTTCTTCCGACCAGATTAACTTTCTTTAGTGTGTTCGGGAAATTTGACTCTGATCAGACATGATCGGGGCATTTCCTTGATCCACACCAATCGATTGGTCATTTAAAACTGATAACTTACCAAATAAGCTAACAGCCCTAAATATATTAAATTGGACTTACACATTTTTCGAAACGACGCGTGCCGCAGAAAAAGGAAAGAACCTTTTTGACCCAACAGTCACTGCGGATTGCGCGGCTCAAGGGCAGGTTTTTCGGGGTTCGCGCTCCCTCGCAGAACCATAAAGCCCCCAAGCGCGGCCGCTTGAGATCTATTTGGGCTTTTGTCTTCCTTGCTCGCATCCGCAAAACATTCGCCATTTTCATCCGTTTTCTTCCCCCGTCCACCTGCTCCTTCAACCTTGCTAGCCTCCAGTCGCCATGGCATCCACGCACCAATCATCCTCCGGTACTGAGTCTACAGAGAACCAGAGCAGCGCCGCGGCCGGACGCGAACTCCACAGTGGGAATATGATCCCCACCGCGGATGAGTATTGGTACACATCAACCACGACGGTCAAACACCTGCAGAAGCTGGAGGACCTTGGATTGCTCCCTAGCACCGAACTTTTCCCTCGTCGTCATGCCAAAGGTCAGACGTATCCAACCCCGACACTCTCGAGATGGTGGTGTTCTTGGAGTTCTTCTACTGTGGATTCGGGGTTTTTCCATCTGATTTCTTCCACAGCGTCTGCGAGCACTACCAGATAGAGCTTGTGCACCTTAAGCCCGGCGCTTTGACAATGCTTAGCGTCTTTGCCTTTCTGTGCGAAGCCTGGTTAGGGATTAAGCCTTCGCTGTTGCTGTGGAGATATTTTTACAGTCCTTCATATTACAAGAACCAAATGATGCTCGGGTCCATCGGGTTTTCCTTGAGAAATCGGGAGATGTACATCCCCTTCCCAGTTAAAGATTGCTGGAAAGGATACGAACGTCACTGGTTTTACATCACCCTTCCCCAAGCCTCACTGGCAAAAGGGAAGTATCTGATGCCCCATCTCAAGGATTCGGTCAAAGCTCTGCCAAGAATTACCCCGGAGATGCAGAAGCATATTGATCGGATCTTGGAACTCCGTGATGCGGGTCTGACGGCAGTTCATGTAGCGGAAATCTTCATTAGATGGAGATTTATCCCACTTATGAATCGCGACCGCTACGCTTGGACATTTACAGGTCACAAGGACCCTAACAGAATGAAACCCGATGGTAAGCATTTGTTTTTCTGTTCGATTATTTTTCCGAGTTTGTTCGGTCATTTGAATTCATGACTCTTAACTAACAGTTGTCCCAGAGTCAGAAGTGGCTGCACGCCTGAAGAAGATGTTCGGGGCTGCTCTCCCGGATTGGGAAAACGTCCCAACACCCTACAGCGCTGACAACCCTCCTCCAGAGGTAAACTGTTACTCAGAAAAAGCTTCTTTCTTTTTTAACAATGATACGATATATCTCTTTTTTCCCGACCAGGCCCCAGTTACCGTTGATGCCCCGCCCCAGAGCGGTGCCATCAATGTCGAAGAGGAGGGGGATCAGCCCGTTGATCCAGGCACCAGGGCCCCGACCAACGAACAACCTGAGTCATCACCTGGCTTGGAAAAAGAGGTCCCGAGCAGCCCCCAGGCAAATATCCCCCGAACCCGGAAACGCTCTCGTAGTGTAGAGAGGACAGTTCTTGATTCGGGAGTTTCTGGATTGCCTGGGCCTGCTAATCTGCAGCCCATTCGTGATCAGCCTCGTCCTGTTGCCCAGGTATCAAGCATGATCGTATTCGGGCGTTTATTCGCAGCTTTTGATCGCATAACCAAAGCTAAACATGATCGGGAGATTTCTTGACAGGAAAATCGTCCGACCAGACAATCATCAAAGATTATTCCTGGTGCCAAGAGATTTAAAGTTAACCTCCTGACGGCCGAGTAAGAGCTTTGACAATCTTTGATTATGTATGAACATTCTTTGTAGATATTGTTTTCACTGTATTTGATTGTTCGGGAATTCAGGCACCCCGATCCCACAGCTTCTCCTCCTGTCAGGCCATCTGCCAGAGAGAAAACTCCCGAGCCAGACTCGAGAGCACAACCTGACGGCTCAGAGAGGACTGCGGAGATTATGAGACCCATCCCGATGCCCCTGGACCCGATCATGAGCGCGCTTTCGGAGCAATGGCGTTCGCTAGACGCTCGTGCCTCTGCTGCTGAAGCGTCTGTGATCAGACTGGGAGCCCAGGTGACTGTTCTCCAGTCCGAGAAAGAAGGTACAGGCTTTAAACCTTATGCCTTGCTTATTGAATTTTTATCCTCAAACTTTTGTTCACATGCTGCCTTTGACCCTGTAGCTGACTCCAAGAGCATTGAGGTGCTCAAAGAGAAGAACTCGGATCTTGAAGGAAGACTGGCTGACCTGACCGCGCGTCTTGAAGCATCAGAAAAGCGCAGTTCGTCCCTGGAGTCCAGGCTGATGGAAGGTGCCTGCGTTGCTGCAACTCACACCATCGGGGCTTTGAAGAGCCATCTCCCTGATCTGGACGTTGCTCTGCTCTCCAAAGGCTTCAAGTGCTCGGCGTCAGAAGCTGAGGAATTGTTTGATAGTCTTACCCCATTGGTGGAACCATTTGTCAGAAAGCTTGGTCTCCATCTGAGTGATTCGGAAGAATCACCCTGAACACTTGTGCAGAATTCCTGTAATAGGGCAAAACTTATGCAGTTTAGAGTGCGGTTAAATTTTACTAAACATATGCTTGCATGTTTTGTGCATAAATCTTAGAGCTTGATCGGTATTTTCATGGATCTTTTCAACTGATAGCTCTGTCATAGCCAAAAAGTCCCATTACCATAAGCTATTTTGGAATTGTTTAGTTGCTGAGACGCGGGCGGCCTTCTGAACTGTGTAATTCCTTGTAGTCATGGTGTTCGATAATTTTAGCGTCTGGCTAGCTTTCTTGAATTAAAAAGTTCGTTTCTTGCATGGTAGTAGTACCGTAGTAGCCCCCGGGCTCTTTTACAGTCATGCTGGCATGCTGAAAAAGAGTCTAGAAGTACAAACTGCAAGAAACTTCCCGATCAAATGGGGAGCCCCCGAGCGTATAGCTCGGGATGCATAGAATAGGTCTGAAAAGAAAATTTTCAGCACGGTAGTCCCCGGCTCTTTGTTAGTGTATGCAATATGATAACAAAGAGTAGAAACAGAATAGAAAATAGAAAACCCAGCCCCCGAGCATAAAAGCGAGGGTGAGTAGAGTATATAGAACTTATCTTTTTTTTTGTTGGCGCTGTAGGCGACGCAGACGACGGTTTATACCTGCCAAACCTGATGGTTGGTCTAGAACTGTGCACGATCTTCATTGTTTAGGCGTAGAATCTGCGTAGTTGATCCATATTCCACGTGTTTGGCAGTACGTCCCCATCTATCTCTGCGATCCTGTAGGCTCCTGGTCGGGCGATATCTACGACAATATACGGTCCTTGCCATGGAGAGGACAATTTATTTTTGTCCTTGGTGCGTTGATCCAGTTTGAGCACCATGTCCCCAATGCATAGGCTTCGTTGTCGAACATTAGCATCGTAGTACTGTCGCAATTTTTGCTGATATTGGGCTACTCTAAAAGCAGCCGCGTCGCGAGCCTCCTCCAGGAGGATTAGCTCATCAGTACGTCTATCAGGCTCTTCAGTTTCTGAAAACATTGCCACGCGAGGGCTTGTAGTCGGATGTCGGATGGTAGAATCGCCTCTGCTCCATACACCAAGAAGAAAGGTGTTTCGCCTGTTGCCCGATTCATAGTGGTCCTCATTGACCAGAGTACTGTCGGGACTTCATGAATCCAGCGCTTGTCGTAAGCTTGCAATCTGTTAAAAATCCTCTTCTTGATGCCCTGGAGCACGATGCCATTGGCACGTTCTACTTGCCCGTTTGTCTTCGGGTGGTTTACCGATGACCGATCATGCTTGATCCCGTGGTCGTAGCAAAAATCATAAAACTTTTTACTTTTAAACTGTGTTCCATTATCAGAGATTATCCTGTTCGGGACACCGAATCGTACGACAATACTCCGTAGGAATTTGACAGCGGCCTCTTTAGTAATTTTCTGAACAGGCTCGGCTTCAACCCATTTTGTAAACGTGTCAATGCCAACGAACAGAAATCTGTATCCCCCGACAGCCCTTGGAAAGGGCCCGAGGATGTCTATACCCCACGTGGCAAAGGGCCATGACAAGGGTATAGTATTTAAAGCTTGCGTAGGTTTAGTCTGTTTTCGTGCGAAGAATTGACATGCCTCACACTTTTTCACTAAATCGCTTGCGTCTTGGAGAGCTTGTAGGCCAGTAGAAGCTCTGTCGGAATGCTTTCCCTGTTAGATATCAGGGAGAAGCATGTGATCCACAGATTCCTCCGTGAATGTCGTGGAGCAAACTAATGCCCTCGGTTCGTGTGATGCATTTGAGGAGCATTCCATTGCGGGTTAGCTTGTATAATCGCCCGTCAACCAATTGATAGTTCTTGGCTTTACGATGGATTTTCTCCAATGTAGCATCATCGTCCGGAATAGCTTGGTTTGTGAGGTACGCCCGGATTGGATCCATCCAGTTCTCCTCGTTTCCAACTAGAGCGGCAGCTCGGGCCGTACCGACCAACATAGACTCCTTGACGGATTCGTTGGTTGTAGAAACTGGTCCCTTGGCGGGTTCAGTTTTTAGGTTCGGTAATGAAACCGACACAGATGGTTTAGTAAGAACTTCAAGTAGCACGTTACCTGGGAGCCGTGTGCGCTCTGCAGCTGCCTTTGCCAGCTTATCTGCGTCGCCATTGAATTCCCTCTTCACGTGCTGTACTTCAAGCCCATCAAATTTGCTCTCCATCCGCCTATATGCTTCCAAGTATTTGGCCATGACCTCGTTCCGCGCGCTGTACTCTTTCATGACTTGCTTTGCAGCTAACTCGGAATCCCCTTTCACGAGCAGCCTTCTGACACCAAGAGATGCAGCTATGCGGAGACCTGTCAACAGTCCTAATGACGTCATTTTGTGGTGAGATCAGGACCACCCCAGCCCCCGCGCCTGCTCTGCAAAATGCTCCGTCATAGAACATTGTCCAGTGTTCGGGATTTTGGGCAGCTTCTTCAGGTTCGGGTTAGTCCATTCTGCGATGAAATCTGCCAGAGCCTGCGATTTGATGGCAGTTCTGGGTACGAATTCAACGTCGTAAGCCCCCAGCTCCACAGACCATTGTGCGATCCTACCCACGGCATCTCGATTATGTAAAATGTTGCCTAGGGGGTAAGTTGACACAACCTTGATCTTGTGGCTCAGAAAATAATGCTTGAGCTTCCTGGAAGTCATTAGTACAGCATATAATAGTTTCTGAATCTGAGGGTACCTCGTTTTGGCATCGTGTAACACCTCGCTTACGAAGTAAACGGGATGTTGTGTTGTAGACTTTTCTGTTGGTCTTTCGACCACCAAAACAGTGCTGACAACAGTTGGTGTCGCTGCTACGTACAACAGCATCTCTTCTTGTGGCTTTGGCGGGACCAGCACGGGCATTTTCCGTAGGTACTGTTTGAACGCCTGGAACGCCTCTTCTGCTTCTGCTGACCACTCAAAACGATCAGTTTTACGTAGCAATTTGTAAAATGGCATACCTCGTTCGCCTGACTTGGACACGAATCGACTTAGGGACGCCATCATTCCTGCCAACTTCTGGACCTCGTGGCGGCTGCGTGGAGACTTCATGTCGTCGAGTGCCCTGATCTTATGCGGATTTGCCTCTATACCTCGTTGGGAAACAAGGTAACCGAGGAGCTTACCCGATGATACACCAAAGGTGCATTTGGCGGGGTTGAGCATCATCCTGTTTTTACGCAAGTTGTTGAATGTTTCGGTTAAATCAGCGATTAAATCGCCCTTTAACTTACTTTTCACAACAATGTCATCTATGTATGCCTCCACATTACGGCCGATTTGGCCTTCAAGAACAATGTGAACACATTTTTGATAAGTGCAACCTGCATTTTTCAGACCAAAAGGCATCTTTATATAGCAATAAACACCGAAGGGAGTTACAAATGCAGTTTTCTCCTCATCGTCAATGCACATGCTGATTTGGTGATACCCCGAGTAGGCATCTAGAAAACAAAGCAATTCGCATCCAGAGGTTGAATCTACAATTTGATCTATCCTAGGTAATGGGTACTCATCCTTCGGGCAAGCTTTATTCAGATCTGTGTAGTCCACGCACATCCTCCACGTTCCGTTGGGCTTCTTGACCATGACTGGGTTCGCCAGCCACTCCGGGAAAGGGACCTCTCGAACGAAGCCGGCTTTGAGTAGCCGGTTGATTTCTTCGTTAATGGCGTCTCGCTTCTCCGGGGTATATCTCCTTTGCTTTTGCTTGACTGGTCGGACGCCAGCTCGTATGCCAAGCTTGTGCTCGATTACCTCCCTGGGGATCCCGGGCATGTCAGATGGTTCCCAAGCGAACACATCTGCGTTTGCCCGGAGGAAGGCAATGAGCTCGAGTTCCTATTTGTCACCCAGGCCAAGGCCCACCTGGGTGGTCTTGGTCGGGTCTGCCTCATCAAGGATTACTGCCTTCGTGCCCGGCTCGGGGCGTCTGGCAGGTGGCTCGACTGGTGAGGCGTTGGCCGGCGACTCGCCAGCTGCTTGTGGCGGCGTCCCCCTGAGTGGGGTCTGGTCCACCACGGTTTGCCCTTCAGCGGGACGGTTGTCAGCTCCCTGTCCGCCGACGAGCTCCTGGTCGGGTACTTCTTTCCCCTTGGCCCTTGATCGGTCTTCAGCTGCTCGGGAGGTTTCAGCCAATGCGCCCTTGGCGGCAGCCTTGGGCTGGCTTTTTGTCTTTTTCTTGGCAGGTTCGGCAGCCTTGGCTGGTTCCTGCTCGTCACCCTTGATCATGTCCAGGGTCTTCATGTCGCACTGGACCGCGCCTCTGCGATCGCCGCTGACGGTGATCGGACCCAACGGCCCCGGGACCTTGATCATGGAATACGCAAAGTGAGCGACCGCCATGAATTTCTTCAGGAACGGTCGGCCCAAAATGCAGTTGTAGGCCGACGTGATGTCAGCCACCTCGAAGGTGAGGAACTCTGATCGGATGTTTTTGCCCTCTACGAGGGTCACCTGCAGATCGATCCTCCCCAAGGGAAAGGCTTGAATGCCGGGTATGACCCCATAGAAAGGCTTCTCCACGAGGGACAAGGACCTTCTTGGGATCCCAAGTTCGTCAAAAGCATTGACAAACAGGAGGTTGAGGGCGCTTCCACTGTCGATCAGGGTTCTCTCGATCTTGCGGGGCCCGATCCATGGCTTGATGCACAGTGGGAGTAGCGGCCCGTCGTAAAGCGTCTCGGGGTGGTCCCTTTGATCGAACGTGATCGGGATATCTGACCACCTCAAGAGTTGCTTGCAGGGCTCAGCGCTGTTTATCTGCCTCTCGACCATCTTGAGCTGGGATTTGGAGGTTCGGGTTGAACAGCCACCGAAAATCGTAGCGACCTCTAGATCTTCAGGGAGATCTAGATCATCATCACAATCCATGTAGTTTGCTGCGCGAGGGTTGTGAGCTGCTTGATCGCGTGGAGCCCCCTGCCTCTGGCTCTCCTCCTCCTGCTTCTGCTTCTTGTACACCGTGCAATCCACGAAGTGATGCTTCGTGGATCGGTGAATCGGGCAGTACATCGGGAGGTTCTCCGGTTTGCCTTGACGCCTGTACGGGGGCTTGTTGTCGACGGCCATGACTTCGTCACCCTCGGTCTTGCGCTTCTTATTCTTGTGTTTATTTTTCTTCTTGCCCTCCCCGGCCGGATGGCTTTGTTCGGGCTTTCCGTGAACCCGTGCTCGGGCGTCCGCCATCTTGGCGGTCTCTTCCAGGATCCCGTACAGTTCTGCCACCGTCTTCGGGTTCTTCTTGGCAAGTTCCTCCGCCGTTCGCTCGTCTTTGCAACCTTGATTGAAGGCCACAATCACCCAATCATCCACCATGTCGGGGATGGTGTTACGGGTGTCGCTGAACCTGCGAATGTAGTCCCGGAGGGATTCTCCAGGCTTCTGCACACAGTTGAGCAGATCTCCCTCGTGTCCGGGGCGTTTATAGGTGCCTTGGAAGTTGGCCTCAAACGTCTCCCGGAGATGAGTCCATGACTTGATGCTTGCTTCGGGCAGGTTCATGAGCCACGTACGGGCTGATCCCTGCAGAGCAGTCGGCAAGTAGTTGGCTTTGACGTAGTCGTCACCTCCGGTGGCATCGATGATCGTGGAGTAGATCTGAATCCACTCGCGGGGGTTGGTTGTTCCGTCATACTTCTCGATGCTAGTGGGACGAAACTTTTCGGGCCACCTGACCTTGCGCAAGGCTGGGGAGTACGCAAGGCATCCCCCCGTGCCTGGTCGGGAGTCTCGTGGCGGTGAATCTTGATGGGACCGATAGTAACCCTCACGTGCTCGGTAATCTCGATTGTGATTGAGAGTTTCCCGAGCGTCGCGAGTGCGACGATTGCGCTCGAGTTGTGGCCTCATGTCGCGCCCCTCGTGTGGGCGATAGTATGGTCGTCCGTTGACAGATCGGGACCGAACCGGCTGTGGCTCGCGTGGTCTGTTTGACGGAGCTGGTGGTGCGGCAGCGGCGGCTTCGATGCGCTCTTTGGCCTTGTCTGCTGCTTCCCGAGCCTTCTTGGCTATGGTGGCCATCGGAGTCCCTTCGGCCATAGCTTCCATGGTTTCCAAGAGGGTTCGGATCTGCAAATTGTCCTGTTCGACGGCCCGGAAATCGTTGTTGAGATCTCGGGGAGCCAACGAGGATGCAACCTGCTGTGTACGGGTTTTAGCCGTTTGAAGTGTCGGTGCGTTGCTCAAACGTGGAGGAGGCACGGGTCGACGCGAGCTAGACGACTCGGCAACGGCCTCTGTCCCGTTTGCGTTTAGCACATGGATGCGGCGGTCTTCAGATGGTTCTGACCCATTGCTAGATCCACTGTAGTCGAGATCCAACTGCGCAGTGCGATCTGCAATGTCTTCAGGAGTTGGCTCCGTGAAGGTGGCGAAAACTTCCCGACCGGCGCTTGTGAGATCGGGATCGTGGATCCCTGTCAGCTTGAGCTCGTAGTCGCCTTGGTGCTCGAACACGAGGTCTCCGAAGCGGATCTCCCGTGCAGGCACTGGATGGCGGTGAGCGTAGAGATCGGAAGCGGAAGCGGAACTCCCGATCGCTCCCGACTTGACGGAACTGGGCATGTAGGGCATCGAGGAACTCGACGCGTCGGCGAACCAGATTCCGTTGACTATTGGCATGATCTTTCTTCACGCAAGGGCCCCTACCTGGCGCGCCTCTGTCGAGGTTGTACTCGTCAGATATTTGTCCGGCAGACACCCCGCTTCGTGCGAAGATTGATCACGGTGATGAACAGAAAGACACGGGATTTTTATACTGGTTCGGGCCCTCGAGATCGAGTAATAACCCTACGTCCAGTTGCTGCTTGTATTATTTCGTCGAGTACAGATTACAATGCGTAACAAGTACCCTCGGGTGGATTGTCTAAAGCTACAAATCAATGGAACATAGACTTGGATCCTACCCTCTACGCACAGGACCCCCGCTATTTATATCCAGGGAGACGTGCCTTACAAGACAAAACAGACCTAAACCTAGTAGGACTCGAACTGTCTTCGGGCTTCCCTTCTGCGATCAGGCCATCGTGTCTTGTTCAGAGTCTTGGTCGTCTTGGAGTCGGTAGTCGGCAATCCTCGTGGTCGGGTACCCTGGTGTTATGGCCTCAACAAAAATAATAGATTTGGTTAGTGTACATACATATTAAATTTTGGTTGCATAATTTTTATGATAGCTTCTTTTCATGTCTGCGTCGATTTGCAGAAGACACAGTTTCAATCTTAGAACATTAAACTAGACACCAGAATTAACAAAATGGACAATTAACCTATGAAAGGATAATAAGCTAATAGCTAGCAAACATGTAAAAAATTAATAAAAAGATACCTTGATTAATTGATTAGCAGGGCCACTGCTTGGTGCCTGGTGCCCTGGTGCGCGCTTCCCCTGTTGGGCACTTGGGCTGTTGCCCTGCCGGGCTGCCTGGCTTGAATTTTTTTATTTTTTAATCTTTTTTAAACTAAAATTTTAATATTAACCCCAGCCGAACTGCATTTTCAACAAATAACCCTTTTTGTCACGCCACGACGCCTGGCGCGACTGGCATGCCACGTCGGCCCGCCGGGCTGCGGCCGGCCAGTGGGGCTGCTAAGGTGGCAGACGAGTCGCGCCAAAGGTCTTGGCGCGACTCGCCTGTTACAGACGGGCGCCCGAGCCCCATTCTTCTTACTCCTCCCTTTCTTTCTTTCTTTCTCCCCAAACCCTAAGCCGAGCTCAAGCATGGCGCCCCGCACCCCCCCCACTAGATCCGGCCATCCCACCACGGAATCGAAGGGGAATCGGTGGGAAAATACTCCGGGAAGGTAACTCCTCCACTTGGACCATCTGCATTTTGCGGATTTGGTTGATTTCCTTGGATTTGGATGAGATTAGGTTTAGGTAGGGTTTGACTTATATATGGTTGATTGAGCATGGATTTTAGATGGTTAGTAGTACTATATGGTGGATTTGATCCTTGTTAACGCCTGTCTATCGTATAGATTTTTTTGCATGTAACGATTTCGTTGACATAACCATATGTATATTATGATGATTTTATTTTGATGTGAGTAATGAACTAAGTGAGTTAAACTTGAATATTTTGACTTGTTCTTGCTATTAGGTAATATAGCTTGATTTGGAAATATAGAAGTTCATAACTTTTTGGTGTATATATTGAAGTTCATGGTTTGTATTGGAAATATGGAATGTTGTAGGTATTGTTTTGAAGATAGGTTTTCATGGTTTAGACATAAGAATGAATTGCAATTTTTTTGTGTATTGTTTTATGTTTTGTTCATATTAGATGTATAGAGCTACATAAATAAAACTTGTTTTCGTTTGTTTACTATAGGAGAAAATGGCGCAGCACCCACAATATCCTTTGCTTGAGATGGGCTATGACGAGAGACACCGCGGGCGGATACTTGAGGAGCGTATTGAGGTTAGATATTTCTGAGTTGTGACTTCATATGGAGCAAATGAATTTGGTGGGTGGATGTTGTCCAACAAAGTGTTCTATGGTTTATTTGCAGGTTTTGAATCCTCTACGTATCTGCACTCACCATGCTCTCCCGTGGGACAATCGTTACGCCTCATACCTTCGTGCAGCCGGATTCCTCCCACTGGCCATGTTAGTGAAGGATGGTTTGCCGAAGATGGACAATGTGGCTCTTACAGCCCTTGTTGACCGGTGGAGGCCCGAGACACATACCTTCCACCTCCCCTGTGGCGAGATGACAGTCACTCTACAAGATGTTGCCATGCTCTTTGGGCTTCGTATTGATGGAAGAGCGGTTACTGGAACTATTGACCCGGCTGGGTGGAGAGATCGAGTGGAGCTCTTGTTTGGAGTTCGTCCTACAGATCCACCCGACGATGCCAAGGATAGAAAGACTACCGGAGTCAGCTCGGCGTGGTTGGTCCAGCACTTTGGTTGCCCCCTCATCCTGATGCTGAGGATGGTGTTATTGCTCGGTATGCTAGGGCGCGGTTGTGGCATTTGGTTGCTGGGTTTCTATTTCTAGATTTGAGCGGGATTACCTTTTCTTGGATGTGGATAGACATTATTGGTCAATCTTGGGAGAATATAGCGACTTATAGTTGGGCCAGTGCAGTTCTTGGTTGGTTGTATCGGCAGATGTGTGATGCTTGTAGGCGCACGGGTGCGAGTGCTAACATGGGGGGTTGTGCCTATCTTTTGCAATTATGGATGTGGGAGCGCCTTCCCGTTGGTCGGAGAGGTATACACATGGGGTAAGATGTGGGAGCGCCTTCTCGTTGGTCGGCCAGAGCGGTATACACATGGGGTAAGTGTTGGCGGTTCTTAATGATAAATTATTATTGCCAACAAAAATATAAAAGAATGATAAAACAAATAGACATAGGGTTATTTACTAATGAATTTTATGAGTTTTGGTGCATATGTGCTTACAGGAATAAAGTGGCAAAAGAAGGACTAAAGTGGGCTCAGGGCCAGGTCGCCCGACCTCTCCTGGTCGGCCGACCTGGGACCTGGCCCAGTGAGGTCCATCCTTAGCCCATCAATAGAAGCACACTCGGGAGTGATCAGAGACGTTGAGATCAAGTCGGTGGATGTGAAGAGATGGGATTGGGCCACATGGCAAGCACATGGACTCATGGGCCCACATCACCAATTTAACTTACATATCTTCGCGATTACCCACCGGAAACCGACCATGGGGCCCACAGGAGAGTGACCCTGGCAGAGTGGGGCCGAGGGGCCACAACCCCGGGTCGGCCGACCTAGCCAGGTCGGCCGATCTGGCCGAGCGACGAAACCACCACCGCCTTCACCCACAACTGTCAACCGCCTCCAGGGAGCCATCCGTGCCATGTATCACCGAAGTCGGTGAATCCCACGGTCGGCCGATCCCCCATGTCGGCCGACCTAGGCCCACCTCCGGACCGACTCAACCGCCGCACACCGACTCTAAACCGCCTCTCTAAGCTATAAATACCTGGACTCGGGGCAGGGCTAATCATCATCGAGATGAAGTGAAGATCCAAGGTGAAGCCCTTCTCATACCCAGAGTAGAAATAGGGAGAGAGTGAGGGAGAGTCTGGAGGAGTCCCGGCGTGTCGGCGACCCTCCACTTGTACCTCGACGGATGCAAGCTACTCAGTAAGTATCCGGGATTCAACTAGTACTTAAGTCTGAGTTATAAGAAGCTGAGTTCTCTATTGTGCTTGAGGGTTCGTTGCTTTATTCGTAAAGTATTCTAATCTCTGATCAAGGTTAGGATAGCTGATATTATCTTAGGCGTGGTGCTTAGGTGTATATCTGCCCTCGTTTGCCTCGTAGCCCCACGGATTAGAAGAGGTAGGCGGCAGGTGGTGACGGCCCTGTTCGTCCTTTGTAATCCTCCACGTTCGGGTACGGCGTAGAGCTGTTTGCCGGCAATTTCCTAGAGGTCTAGGATACCCCGGTGCCCAAAGCAAGCATAGGAGAATTCCCTTCGCTATATTCACAGCCTTAGTGCTAAGTTATCCTCTCTACCCAGCCTTTATATACACTCGATCGATCCTCATTCTTAGTGATTAGATAGCCGTTACGTTCCCCGTGGATTCGATACCTGGTTTACTCACGGGTGAAAGCTACTACGACAGCCGTGCGCTTGCGGATTTTCTGTTTGCCACCGCTGGTGTCAACAAGCTTTCTGGCGCCGTTGCCGGGGAACGGTAGCTGTTGTCTAAGATCTAAGGTTGCCCGTATATCTTTTATTTTATACTTCTTTTATTTTTGTTTTCAACCATGAATTCCACCCAAATTCATGAGTTCTCTGCTCCAAAGGGCGAATTATTGGAGCCGCACCCCTCGTCAAATCCTATTTTAACCGATAGCTATGAACTTGGCCCTACCTTCATAGCTATGGTCCAGGACATATCCTTCTCTGGAGGTGATGGTGAAAACCCATACCGTCACTTGCACGAATTTGAGTTGCTCTATTCGTGTCTGGTTATATCAGGCATGACACAGGCAACGATTAGATGGAAGCTCTTCCCGTTCTCTCTCAAAGAGAGAGCAAGGAAGTGGTATGGCCATATCGTTGGACTAACGAACGGTGAATGGGAAAAGTTACGGGACAAGTTTTGTCTTGAATACTTCCCTATTCACCGGATCTGTGCACTTCGGAAGGAGATCATTAACTTCCAACAACAGAGAGAAGGAAACGATCGCCAAAGCATGGGACCGGTTCCAGGACTCATGTCTAACCGGGACTGATCTAGGCTTCCCAGACTACATGCTCATGCAGCATTTCCGGTCTGGGTTGAATAGTGAAGATGCCCGGTACATAGACATAGCAGCCGGAGGCTCATTCCTACACATAACCCCGGCCAGAGCAAAAGAAGTCCTAGCAGCCATCCGGGAAAACTCTCCTGCTGACGCGACCGAAACTGAGCAAGAAGACTCCCAAGTAGAACCCATAGACTTGCCCAGTCCAGCTCCTGAGACCCTATCCGTTGAGGAAGAGGAAACTCAACCTCTCGGATTACCCTTTGAGTTCGAGGAAGATATTTTTGAAGACTTTGGGAATACCTCGAACTACACAACACAGAAGAGGCCTACGGTAGAGACCTCCTCCATTTATACGGAGACAGAATTTCTAAACGAACCCGTGAGGGAGCTTATTTCCATCCTAAACACGGAGTGGTCAAACGAGGCTGAGTTTTCTTCTGAAGTTATTCGGATTGACTCACCTTCGCAGACCATTCGAGGTTTCGTAAGCAAGGTAGCCGTAGACATCCTTTACAACCCGACTGTTGGGGCGAACGTCATGTCCAGTTCTTTCGCGTATATCCTTGGACGTCGTAAGAAGCTGACCCCAACATCAAAACTCCTTAGAACACCCTCAGGACGTATTCTCGAGAGTCTCGGTTTAGTACGAGACTTTCTTCTCAAGCACAATGGGATTCAGATGGCTCTGGACTTTTACGTCTTTGAGACATCAGATTTCGACCTCATGGTAGGACATCCTATCGAGGGCCTCCTACAGGATGTAACCTCGGAAGGAAACCTCCTAGCCAAAGTAGGAAGAAATCTCCTCACTATTCCTTTAGCTCGGGTCAAGAATTCCATAGTCGAACCTTTGGTAGAGCCTAACCCAGCTGAGGAAGTGAAATCCCTACAACCTAGTGACCCATTTGAGTTATTCCTCGAAGAGCATGTTCACGACTTTATAGAGGAAGAGGATGATGCTTCTGAGCCATTTGAAACTGAGGAGCCACCCAAGACTCACGTAGAGCTAAAACCCTTGCCCGCTGACCTTCGCTATGTCTTTCCAAATGAGGACAGGGATACCCCTGTTATCATTAGTGACAAGCTAACGCAGGACGAGAGTGATAGGCTCATAAAGGTGCTTGAGAAACACTGCTCGGCGTTCGGGTACTCCCTCAAGGACTTAAAGGGAGTAAGCCCCGCACTCTGTACCCATCGCATTCCCATAGACCCAGGTTCTACACCTTCTAGGGAGCCTCAGCGTAGGCTAAACAATGCAATGAGGGAAGTCATGAAGAAGGAAGTTTTAAAACTTCTGCACGCCGGGATCATCTATCCCATCCCTCATAGTGAATGGGTCAGCCCTGTCCAAGTAGTACCCAAGAAGGGAGGTATGACCGTCGTAAGTAACGAGAAAAACGAGCTGATTCCTCAGCGTACCGTTACTGGGTGGCGGATGTGCATTGATTACCGCCGACTCAACAAGGCGACAAAGAAGGATCACTTCCCGCTTCCCTTCATCGATGAGATGTTGGAGAGACTCGCGAACCACTCCTTCTTCTGTTTCCTTGATGGGTATTCCGGCTATCACCAGATTCCCATCCACCCCGATGATCAAGAAAAGACCACCTTCACTTGCCCCTATGGAACGTATGCATACCGTAGGATGTCATTCGGGTTATGCAATGCGCCAGCATCGTTCCAAAGGTGCATGATGTCTATTTTCTCAGACATGATTGAGGAGATCATGGAAGTTTTCATGGACGATTTTTCAGTCTATGGAAAGACTTTCGACCATTGTCTACAGAACCTAGACAAGGTGCTACAAAGATGCCGAGACAAGTACCTTGTGCTAAACTGGGAAAAGTGCCATTTCATGGTCCCAGAGGGTGTAGTGTTAGGACATTTGGTGTCCGAAAGGGGGATAGAGGTGGGTAGAGCAAAAATTGAAGTCATAGAAAAGCTTCCTCCTCCTACCAATGTCAAGGGAATCCATAGCTTCCTAGGTCATGCGGGGTTTTACCGGCGCTTCATTAGAGATTTCTCTCAGATAGCCAGGCCCCTCACTAGCCTTTTAGCGAAAGATGTACCCTTCGACTTTGATGATGAGTGTTTACATGCTTTCACCATTTTAAAGAACGCTCTCATCTCAGCGCCAGTCATTCAACCCCCTGACTGGACGCTACCTTTCGAGATTATGTGTGATGCTAGTGATTATGCTGTTGGTGCTGTCCTTGGACAAACCAAAAATAAGAACCATCATGCTATCTCGTATGCTAGTAAAACTTTGACAGGAGCTCAACTTATCTATGCTACCACTGAAAAAGAGCTCTTGGCAGTAGTTTTTGCTATAGACAAGTTTAGATCTTACTTGGTAGGAGCTAAGGTGATTGTCTACACTGATCATGCTGCCTTGAAATATCTGCTTACCAAGAAAGATGCTAAACCATGCCTTATCTGCTAGATTCTCTTACTTCAAGAATTTGACTTGAAAATTAAAGATAAAAAGGGAGTAGAGAATTCAGTAGCAGATCATTTGTCATGTATGCAGTTTACTGACATGCAGGATCTACCGATAAATGACTTCCTACGCGACGACACCTACTCAAGGTGACTGCCTCCGACCCCTGGTATGCAAATATTGTGAACTTTATGGTTGCAGGATATGTACCGCTAGGGGAGAACAAGAGAAGGCTTATCTACGAGAGTAGACTCCATTTATGGGATGAACCATACCTGTACAGGATATGTTCAGATGGCATGCACAGGTGATGTGTACCAACAAACGAGGCAAGAAAGATCCTTGAGCAGTGCCATGCAACCTCATATGGAGGTCACTACGGGGCGTTTAGGACAAGGTCGAAGATCTGGCAGAGTGGATTCTACTGACCCACAATGTATGAGGACACAAAGGAATTCATTCGACGATACCAGCAATGTTAGAAACACGGAGAGATCACAGCAAGAGATGCAATGCCCCCCACAAACAACTTACAAGTTGAGTTGTTTGATGTATGGGGCATTGACTTCATGGGACCCATTGTTAAGTCCTACGACAGTGAGTACATCCTGGTGGCAGTGGACTATGTCTCGAAGTGGGTTGAAGCAATGCCATGCCGAGCCGCTGACTCCAAACACGCGCGAAAGATGTTCCATGAGATCATCTTTCCACGTTTTGGAACCCCAGGATGGTGATCAGTGATGGAGGGTCACATTTCATCAACAAGACCTTCCGGAAGTTTCTGGCAGAACTGGGGGCAAAGCACAACATAGCTACACCGTACCACCCCCAGACAAGCGGTCAAGCAGAAACTTCAAACAAGCAGATCAAGAACATTCTACAAAAGACCGTGACAGAAATGGGAAAAGGATGGAAGAGCAAGCTACCAGATGCTCTATGGGCTTACCGAACGGCATACAAAACACCGATCGGGATGTCTCCACATCAACTGGTTTACGGCAAGACTTGCCATCTACCAGTTGAGCTAGAGCATCGGGCGCACTGGGCCATAAGAAAGTGAAACATGGATTTGATAGCGGCCCAGCAGATGAGGAGAATGCAGCTATCAGAGCTAGAAGAGTGGAGAGACAAAGCGTACCACAGTGCCAAAATCTACAAAGATAGAACCAAGAGATGGCACGACAAGAGGATCAAGGTGAAGGAGTTTCACCCCGGGGATAAGGTACTACTCTTTAATTCCAGAGTGAAGCTCTTTAGACATGGAAAACTTCGGAGCAAATGGGAAGGACTGTTCGTTGTGGTGGAGACTTCATCGCACGGGGCAATCACACTCCAAGACGATGAAGGTAACCTCTTCAAGGTAAATGGACAACGTTTAAACGTTTTTCTTGAACCTGATAAAGTAGAAAAGGAATTTGATGTGATCAACTTGGTCATGGATAATTCCCATTCATAATTTCACCTTACGCTAAGACCTTAACCCCTAGAGCCTATATGCATACACTTTGGGGTATATTGGACCTGTCACGTAGTGCACAAAAAAGGAGAAGGTGACCGGGCTCAAGGCCAGATCGGCCGACCCCACCAGGTCGGCCGACGTGCCACTGAGCCCGATCAGCCCTATCCTTTGCCAACGTCCCACTCCAACGTCTCTGAAGCCGTTCCGCGGTGGATGAGCGATTCAACCTCTGATGGATCCGAGAAGAGGGTTATTCTTTCTTTAAATTTTCACCCATCCTCTTCTTTCCTCTCATCTGAGTTCTTCCTCGCCCACTTTCTGAAATCACCAAGCCACACTCTCCAATTCCCCAAAAATGATCGGAAAAAGCAACCCCAAATCCCGATCGACCTTCGATCTGGATGGAGAGCCCACTCTGGCAAATCAACTGGTGCCCATCAACCTGGAGCAGGCCATGGAAGTGGTTGTATCCCCACTGGCCAGCCTCCTGCCAGAGGAGGACTCGAGAGGCCTCACCAGGGGGTCGGCCAATGGCCTAGGTCGGGCGACCGGCCCTGGTGGCCCCTCGGCGCCTCGCTCGGTGGCGCGGTCTCAGTATTCGAGGAGGTCCCAGAGGCGTGATGCACGGGCGTCAAGCCCGTACAGAAGGCCGACGACGGGGCAATTGACTCCGAAGAAGACGCCGGCGGCCACTCCAATCAAGGGGGATGGACTCCCCACGCTTCAGCCAGGAGAGAAGCTAAAGGAAGTGGTCAGAAACAAGTGGGAGGACGTCGTGGCGTATCACTATACATCCAATGTGTCCATCTACTCTCCTGCTAGCACCCCGGAGCCACGTTTCAGTGTCTTCGAGGAAAGGAAACCCGGAGGTGGCTAGGAAAGGGGCTGTTCCCTCCCCTCACACCTGAGGAGAGGAAGGAGTTGGAGGAGTCGGTGAAATCTTCACCCGCCGGCAAGATCAAGAGGCACATCAAGCCTCATCCAATTTGCAGGCCTGGGGGTCATTATGAAAGTGATGATGAGAAGGCCCCATGGCTCCCTCTAACGCAGAGTTGCTAGAGTTGATTAATCAACTCGGTCGCGACTATGCAAAGTTGGAGAAGAAGTTCGCTGAAGAGCGACTTGAGCGCATAAACCTTCAAGACGACTTTGATATGCTGCATAGATCAACAGTCGTGAAGCTTAAGCGCTATGCCAAAGCCGCAGGGGATGAAAATCTCTACAATGCACCATAGGCACCCCAGGCTTTCGTTTAGGATAGGCACATTAGTTTTTTTCATTCATTCATTTATTTCATTTATTTATTTGATTATTATGTAATGTGCCTCTGAATGAAATAAATTGTTTAGTGTATTAGGATTGCGTCTTTTTGTTTTCACTTGTTTTGAATAAAAGGTACAAGTGTGGGGGAGACTCGCAACGGGAAACAAAGTGATCCAACGCGAAACAGAGCATATCAGAACGCAACAGAACAGCATGCGAAAGGGCTGAACCAGAGAGGTCACCCCCAGGTCGCCCGACCTGAGAGCTGAACCAGAGAGGTCACCCCTAGGTCGCCCGACCTCATCAGGTCGGCCGACCTGGCCTGGGTCCCACCTGCCCCCGCTTCTTCCTGCACGCTGATTCGGTTATCCTAAACCCTGTTTCAGTTGAATATTTGCAGAACCTGATCATGGAATTCTGAACTTAATAAAATTAACCCTTTTGCATCTCCCAATCACATGGAAAATATTAACTTACATATATTTTATTCCCTATACTTTTTTGCTTGTGGAAATCTTCATATTTATAGGAACTCATGTCATCTAAGTTATTGCATTTTGAGATATGGCTTTAATATGAAAGATGCTTTTGCTTACTCGAGTACTTGAAATTTATGAAAAGTTTTTAAAACTTTTAACCTTGCTATGCTCCTCATGGGTTTGAGAGACAACCAATTACATTTATCATACATATCCTTTGAGCTTTGAGTTGTTCCAAGTCTTGTGACCCTTAGTAGAGATACTTCATGTTTTTAAAGTCAAGATCACGTACACTCCACCATAGAGAGCTAAACCCTTACACTGAGGGTGAAGCAAAACATGCCTTTATTTTATGTTCATGAATAAATACTCCTAAAATGGCTTTCTTCCCAAAAATCAAGATGAAAAAAAGATATGGGCTATATGCATAGAAAAAAAAAGAGAAGAAAGAAACTCATGCTAAAAAAAAGAAGCATCGAGTGTGCTAAAAAAAAGAGAGAGGCAAAAGAAAAGTGCAATAGCCCATATCCAAAAAGAAGAAGAAAAGGGAAGGAAGTCAAAACAAAGGAGTACTACTACATTTCCACCTTATATCACACACTCGCACATCTTGACTTGATTACATGATTTGTCTCTGACTTGGATCCAATCCTTGAAATGACAACACAAGTGAAATAAGGTATGTATCTTGAGAATTCCACATATAAAGTTCTCTTTTGGAGAGTATGAGTGTTGTCCAACCACCATGAATATCCAGAAAGAAACTCATCGAGGAGCAAGGCATTGGTTTTCTTTTGCAAAATTCTGAAAACCCAAGTACTTGAGAGTAAAGTGTATCATGTCATAGAAAAAGTTGTTCCTTCCTGCAATAACCCAAGAAGACATGTTAGCCACTCATATAATTCCACTAAGCCTAAATGTTTGGGAATAACCTATATGTTTGTTTATGATTTCCATGATGAAGCTTAGACTTTACTCGAGGACGAGTAAAGGATAAGTGTGGGGGAACTTGTTGGCGGTTCTTAATGATAAATTATTATTGCCAACAAAGATATAAAAAATGATAAAATAAATAGACATAGGGTTATTTACTAATGAATTCTACGAGTTTTGGTGCATATGTGCTTACAGTAATAAAGTGGCAAAAGAAGGACTAAAGTGGGCTCAGGGCCAGGTCGCCCGACCTCTCCTGGTCGGTCGACCTGGGACCTGGCCCAGTGAGGTCTATCCTTAGCCCATCAATAGAAGCACACTCGGGAGTGATCAGAGATGTTGAGATCAAGTCGGTGGAAGTGAAGAGATGGGATTGGGCCACGTGGCAAGCACATGGATTCATGGGCCCACATCCCCGATTTAACTTACATATCTTCGTGATTACTCACCGGGAACCGACCATGGGGCCCACAGGAGAGTGACCCTGGCAGAGTGGGGCCGAGGGGCCACAACCTTGGGTCGGCCGACCTAGCCAGGTCGGCCGATCTGGCCGAGCGACGAAACCACCACCTCCTTCACCCACAACTGTCAACCGCCTCCAGGGAGCCATCCGTGCCGTGTATCACCGAAGTCGGTGAATCCCACGGTCGGTCGATCCCCCCATGTCGGCCGACCTGGGCCCACCTCCGGACCGACTCAACCGCCGCACACCGACTCTAAACTGCCTCTCTAAGCTATAAATACCTGGACTCGGAGCAGGGCTAATCATCATCGAGATGAAGTGATGATCCAAGGCGAAGCCCTTCTCATACCCAGAGTAGAAATAGGGAGAGAGTGAGGGAGAGTCTGGAGGAGTCCCGGCGTGTCGGCGACCCTCCACCTGTACCTCGACAGATGCAAGCTACTCAGTAAGTATCCGGGATTCAACTAGTACTTAAGTCTGAGTTATAGAAAACTGAGTTCTCTATTGTGCTTGTGGGTTTATTGCTTTATTCATAAAGTATTCTAATCTCTGATCAAGGTTAGGATAGCTGATATTATCTTAGAGCGTGGTGCTTAGGTGTATATCTGCCCTCGTTTGCCTCGTAGCCCCACGGATTAGAAGAGGTAGGCAGCAGGTGGTGACAGCCCTGTCCGTCCTTTGTAATCCTCCACGTTTGGGTACGGTGTAGAGCTGTTTGCCGGCAATTTCCTAGAGGTCTAGGATACCCCGGTGCCCAAAGCAAGCATAGGAGAATTCCCTTCGCTATATTCACAGCCTTAGTGCTAAGTTATCCTCTCTACCCAGCCTTTATATACACTCGATCGATCTGGTCATTCTTAGTGATTAGATAGCCGTTACGTTCCCCGTGGATTCGATACCTGGTTTACTCACGGGTGAAAGCTACTACGACAGCCGTGCGCTTGCGGATTTTCTGTTTGCCACCGCTGGTGTCAACAGTAAGATACTAACTTTTGCTATATTTTGATTAAGTTTAATATTAATGTGTTTTCCATGATTTCAAGTATTATTTCATTTGACTTGTCATTTGTTGTTTTCAAGCAATTACCAACCTATGGTGAAGAGCCATTGGCTACTGTTGGTTATCTATGGCACAACATCCTGAATGTCCACGGAAACCCGGCGAGGCGTTATATTGACTATAGCAACGCTCTTGACTGCCTCACCGCTGCACATGTAAGTTATGTACACATTGATTTTGTTGTTTTATGTTGTGTGCACGGTTCAAAATTCATTTGATTCATGTTAACTAGATTAATTGGCGACCATATGATCCAGATGAGGTTGAAATGATGGTACTTAGTCCATATTGCAAGATGGACCAAGATTATTGGCATTCGGTTTGTCCCCTCATTTGCTTCTACATTGTCGAGTACCACATTCCAAGTAGAGTTATGAGGCAATTTGGCGCACTTCAAACTTTTCCTCCAGAGTACATCAATACTAATCCAGCACTTCATAGGTATGTTGTTTAATCGTTCAGTTTATATTCATGAACTCGTGCCATGTTGTACATTTATTTGTTATTTTATATCGCTGATTGTAGTATCGACCGTCGACGCCAGAGGGGCAAAAAGGATTGGGGGCTGAAGCACCAAGGGTACATTAACGCTTGGGATAGTAGGGGAGCCAACATTGTGATAGGAGGTGCAATTCACCGTGACCCACCTTATGAAAATTATTTGCAATGGTTGAGAGCGAACACAAGGCTGAAGCTGAAGGTAGCTATGGATGCCAGTCCTGTCAAGGATCTACCTTCTGATCCGAAAGATGTTTTCGACCAGTACGATAATATAACAAGGCAGGGCACGCAGACACAGCGGGGACCCGTGGAAGACTACATTGTAAGTTTGCTTCATTTGTTGGGTTTATTTGATAAATGTATTTGTCCCTTTTGTGAACTATGCATTAGATGCACTTTGACTTGTCAATCACAGGGAGAACAACTTGGTCGGTTCACCAATGAGTCTCTTGTTGCATTGAGTGTGCCCATTGGTGATCCGGATGAGGCGAGCAAGCTACAATCCTTCATACAGGTTAGGTGCTAATGTGCTTCAGTTTTTTATTTTCTGTGTGGTCTTATATATGTTTGTGCTTGTAGAGATTTCATCGTGGCTGTCAGAAAATGGCGCGAAAATTGAATTGCATGGCACCACGGGAGTCACAAGCGGCTGCTGTACCCTCAGGTTCTCGTGCACCCTCAAGTTCTGCTACACGTTCTGCTCCATCCACTAGGGCCGCCTTTTTGCACAAAGAAAGTGACATGAAGGCACAGTGTTGTGCAACAGCCACCCCACCAGAACGAATCAATTGGATTAAGACCAAATTTTGAAGTGGTCTAGTCCGCTTGATCCAGACAAGCCCCATTATTACCATTAGACTATCCCAGAGCATACAGCCCCAGCGTAACTGGATTCTCTTTCTATTTATTTATTTATATTTAGTCGTCATTCATGTCGATTCCAGCCATATTTAGTTTTCATTTTTTTTATTTTTTTTTGATGCGTTGTGCTGAAGCTGACAACACCAAGAAAAACAAGTATGTTAGGCCAGGCCCAACGCAACAAGCTGGATGGGTGCCCCAGCTTTCACGTTTGCACAAAATCTCCATATCAGCAAAGATGGTGGCTTTGCAGACTAGAGTGCAGCCTGCAGAGGGAGCACTCCCCTCATCTGACAAAAGTTCAAGGCTATGCTCAAGCAGTGCGTTGGGACGAATGGGCACTCGAGCACATCTGATAAAGTTCTGGACTGTATGCAAAAGCAAACTGAGGAGAAAGAAAGATGGGACCACTGATGGATGCCCAAACGTTGGTCAGGGTTGGGAGTTCCAGCTGCCTTGTCTATGTGGCCGGTCTTTTTTGTCTGAAGCCACCAACTTTGACCCCTGCGTTGGGCCTGCCCTTAGTGCAAGTACAAAGAGAGTTAAGTGTGGCTGTCCTTGACTCCCTTGTAGGCGTAGGCATGGGACGGAACCTTTCTTTTTTGGCAACAGGGGAGGAAACTGTTGAGCAGACGCAGACATGCTTATAAAATACGGTTAGCCATTTTACCTGTGCCATGAACATTTCAAAGACGAGAGCATCTCCAAGAGTGCCCAATAAATGATCTCAATTACCAATTTTGGAAATAAAGCTAAAAAATAGCGCTTCAACAGTGGCCTAATTCTGCTCTCAATTTTTTGGCATGCCCAATAATGAAGCTATTCTCACCCAAACTTGACTCTCCTCTCGGCATTCCCAATCTCGTTTTTTTTTTCACCTAGAACTTTTCTGCACTCCTTTTTTTTTGTCTCACGA